>WSLM01000158.1:0-26559 GCA_019677335.1 Ceratobasidium sp. UAMH 11750 | reverse complement strand
CCAGCGGTGTTTGGTGTCAAGTAGTAACGAGAATCGTGAGAGCGGAAACGGGATTCATAGCACCGTGGCGCCTGCCGGGCTTTGTTCGACTTCGATTATGAGAGTCGAGCGGGGGTTGCTGGAGTCAAGGGTGGGAGTCGTGGTCATCTCGTAACCCTCCGTTTCGGAGCCGGCGGCTTGATCGCCGAGTTTGTTCATGTTTTCACTAGGGCCAAATTCGCAGACTTGTACCTAAGGATCTGGATGAAACCACTCACTTCAAGTAATCATCCTTGTGGATCACACTGTTGATCCATACATTATAACGTTTGATGCGCATATATGGCATGTCGGCTCACGGTGGGGCCGGTTGTGATAAGGTGGATAAGGTTTGGCTGCGCAAAGTGGTGGTTCCAGTTCTCGGTGCCATCAGAGGCCTTCGACGTGATTTACGCGTGCTTCATGTGTCGTATTAACCCACCAGTATATTGAATGGGCTCAAAATCTGAACGACGACCCTGAATACCGTGGTGGATGAGAGGCAAGCTCTGTCAATTATGAACGCGACACTGGTTGGCCAACTCGTATTTTAGACGAAGCCCGAGGTACATCTAGCGGCTTTGCACCACGTACATAACCCTTTGCCATGTTCCGGGACACCAGTCATCCAAGAATTGACCGTTAGACCCCCTGTCGCTTCCTGTTTGTCTCTAGAGTATAATTGGCTTCGCCCACTTTGTATCCCTTATCGATGTCTTCCCCCGCATATATAGGGGTACAGGAGACAGATCCAAAGACAGAAGGCTCGTGATTCTGAATACAACTACAGTATTTCAAATCTTTGTCGCTGTTGAACGGGTCGGGAGTAATCTGTATTGAGCCCAGAGATGAGTGGAACGACCGTCCTGAAGATTGGGGGAATCTGGGCTGCAGTATCAAGCGGCCACCCATGCCCGAAATGGGGCGTAAGTTACTCCGTTACGACAATACTTGTGATTGCGTAGAAATCGGCGCCGTCCAGACGACTTCCCTCGCCCAAACTTAACTAGCTCGAGTAGACTGGCGCTTCTTGCGCATATTGGCTTATGAATTCGCTTTTATACCCGTTAAGCTACAGGAAGGTGGTGAGTGGGAAGAAGCATTTATACTTAAAAGATATCAGCGAATAACGAACGCGCTCATGTACCGTGAAAGAATCGATTGCACCTGCCTAAACCTGGTGCTGGACACGCTTACTATATATATGAAGGTATCATGTTGATTTCGAGTGCATATATGCTATGCTAAGTTGAGGGTGTTGACAAATAAAGCAGCGTCACATCCAGCGAGCTTGAGTAACTCAGTGACTGGACTACGAGATATAGTACTTAATGGAATCTTAGCACGTAGCTCAACAGATCGTTCTATCTTCTCTGTCGGGCGAGCACACGCAATACTCACGCGTGTCCCTCGGGCGGGCGCATCTCGACTCCTCCATATCAGAGATTAATCCTTACGTACCGCCGGTAGCATCATCGGGGAATGTCAAATGTGGTTTACCGATCCAAAAGCAGGTGACTTTGAAATCGTTGTTACGAATCATAATTGAGCCATTACAAGTCAAAAGACCGTTATGCAATGATACAGCACTCCTCGCCATGCTCCTCCTCGAATTTACGACGTTCCGCCTCCCGATCTTTAACCTCTTTATCGTGCTTTTCCTGCATCGTCTTGAGCTTGGCCTCGAGGTCCTTGCGTTCTTGCTCTGCCTTGTGAATAGCGCCTTGAAGCTCCCCCTTTAGCTTTTCCTGCGCCTCATTCTGCTGAGATTGTAGCTGTTCTATCTCTTCCCGAGTCTTTCGTATGTGATCTTGGAACTCCCTTCCAAGCGCTTTGCCGGCGTCCGTCTCTTCAAGATGCTTGCCTTCATCGACAGATTGGCGGGATACATGCGGCACAACTGGGTTCTTATTGAGAACCAGTCGAAGAATCCGAAGCGCCGACTCGCGTGTTTCATCCGTGTGACGGGCCAGTTGTGCGCCTGCGCCAAGGATGTCCCTGAAAGCCAGTTCGCTGTCCCGTAGCCATTGCTCGCGGTTCACTTCACGCTGAGCGGCAGGCTTGGACCACATGGTCGTTGCGAACACGACGTTCTGGAAGGCGCTAGGACCGCAGATCTCTCGAAAGAGGTGGAAGTTGCGTGCGTCGCTGCCTTGGAAGCGGTTGTGGGATATGGGGTGCAAGTACAGCATGCCGGTGATTTTGACTTTGCTTTTGTGCCTAAGAATATTGACCTTAGTAATGCGCGATTTTACCACAAACCAGACCGGTTACGCACAAGAAGACAAGAAAACCGACTATATGCGCAAGAAGATCGGCGTTCGACATTAGAGTGTCGTCGAATCCGGGAAAGTCGACTACAATGACCGGTTTTTGGTCCACCACAAACAAATCGGTTAGTTGGGCTTGTTTCGTGCAGGATTCCATGTCATCGCCAACGGCTAGTTTGTTGCCGCCGCTAGCCCAATTTCCGAACTATGTTCACAGTCAGGAAAAAGTTGTTGAGCGTACAATGGACAACGGCACCGAGGATTTTCCTGTTCCAGTGGCCCCAAACAAACTGTGATAGAAGCACAAACTATCAGTATTGACCCCATTAATGTTCACGTGTACTTACAGTATGACCGCAACATTCTCGACCCTAGGTATAGCTCCGAGCTCTAGCATGGCCCTTCGGATGGCCGAGGACGTCACGTTTTCCAGCATGGAGGGCAGGGTTCACGGTATAGCTCTAGTTGGCGTTGAGGTAGGATGATAACAGAGGCGAGAATCTGGCTGGCTTGCATGGAGTGCGAGAACAACTGCCATATCTATAGGTTGGAAGGGAGGGGAAATGATGTGGCTTGCGATGTGACGCCTGCAAAGGAGCGCCATGACTCGGCTCCTAAGGTAGCGAATGGAATTTACGTTGACATTCTGGCGCTGAAATATTCAAGAATCCGGTGGGGCACCACTGAATGGACGTACGCTAACCGCATGGGCATATGTCTAAACATGGAGGCTCAATCACAGCGGTGGCTACCCGTCGGCCGTCAGCCACCATACTTTGGACAGAAGTGGCAACCGCAATGACGCACCTGCAAACATTTGGTCATAATCGAACCTTCCTGCTATTCCATAGGGGTGGTCGGAAGTCGTTTTGCACAGGCCCGGCGCCAACCTGTCAAGAAGCTTGTTGACGCAAAAGTCAACTTGTGGAGCGGCCCGGGCTCGGAGGTCTGAGGGACCGAGTGTGCGTTGGGGTCTTTCAGTGGGTGGTAAGGTGGTCACAACGATATCGGGGCAAATTGGGCATGGGGCAACACCCAGAGGCAAGGGGGCTAACCCCGTCGAGGAGTGGCTGGTAGCGGACTACGGGGAATAAGGCTTACAGATTATGACAATCCGTTGAGCGTCTACAAGCGCATGCATATACGAATTATATCCATCCCGACATGGCCGGAAACAAAGCTTATCGTCTACGGATAAAGGTTGAAAATCTGCTCTACGTACTTACTGGCGCATATATACGGCTTGAAATGAGAATAACGGTCTGGTGGAAAGCTATGACAGAACGATACTATTACAGAACAATGCAACCACCCTCATCGGATTGGCTCTCAGCCGCGGCGCGCTCCCTCTCCCAACGCCTTGCCTCTTCCTCACGCATTCGCTGCAAATGTCGAAGCCTCTCCTCCGCAGCCTCGCGTGCGCGCCTCTCTGCATCGATCTTCTTCTGTTGTTCAGTCCTTAGCCTCTCTTGCCCCCTCTTGTGCTCGGCCTCTAGACGCTCTATCTCCTCTTGGGTCGCTCGTACGTAGTCCTGGAACTCCTTTCCGAGAGCTTGTCCTGCATTCGTCTGTTCAAGGCGTTTCCCTTCATCGACCATTTGGCGCGACGCCTGTGGCACAACCGGATCCCTGTTAAGGATAAGTCGGAGGAGACCGAGAGCTGATTCGTGTGTCTCCTCCGAGTGGCGAGCCATCTGTGCGCCGGCACCGAGAACATCCTTGAAAGCGATGTCAGAGTCTCGCAGCCATTGCTCACGACTCAGCTCGCGCTGAGCCAGAGGTTTGGACCACATGGTGGTTGCAAACACTACGTTCTTGAAGGCACTGGGACCACAGATCTCTCGGAAGAGGTGGAAATTGCGTGCATCGCTGCCTTGAAAACGGTTGTGGGAGATAGGGTGCAGGTAGAGCAGACCTAGGATCTTAATCTTGCTCTTATACCTAGTGATTCGCTTGGTTTCAGCTTACAACCCTCATTGATAAAGTATTCCTGCTACGCACAAGAAGTTTAAGAACGCGACAATATGTGCGAGAAGGTCAGCATTCGACTGTAAAGTGTCGTCGAATCCGGGGAGGTCGACCATAATAATTGAATTTTGATCCACAAGGAACATATCGGTTATCTGGGCTTCCTTTGTGCATGACTGGAGATCATCGCCAACGAGTAACTGACTGGTGCTGCTGGCAAGGTTTCCGAGCTAAGGATACGATCAGAAAAGATATTTCGAGTGAGCAAGAAACTACGCAACCGAAGATTTACCGGCACCAGTCGCCCCGAACAAGCTGCATCATCAAGGCAAACGCGGCCAAGGGTTATGGTTCACTAACAGCTGTCTCTCAAGCTGAATGTATGCTTACAGTATGGCTGCGACATCCTCGGGCTTAGGTATAGCTTTAAGCGCGAGCGTAGCTCGTTGAATGGCCAACTCGGCGGTAGTGTGTTCAAGCATGAAAGGACGTGATTTGGTGAAGAGTGGTGGAGGGTAGAATAGATCGGCGATGGGGTTCTGGGTACTGGTGCATAACTTCAATGCAGAGTGCAGATTTATAGGCTGCGAAAGAGGGTTACACTTCGCGTCCGAGTGGCTGGAGGGTGTCTGGGGTATGCGGGCTGTTCTGTGGCTCCGGTTCTGTGGCTCAACCTGCTCTGAACTGTATACGGACATTTGAGCACTGAATCATTCAAAAACGGTGACACAGAAGATCGCATACATGACTTACGTATGGAGATAAGTTCTTACACGGAAGGTGGATGTCGTTCACGTTGCGAGTGGCAACTTGCAATCACCAGTTTCGGACCGGGGTGCGTTCGTCACCGGTTTTCGTTCTTCGGTGTAGCCATTGTGGAGGGCTGCCAGCACAGGTGTGGCGACGTGGAGGTGGCTACTCGGTAGGAATCTCTGAGAACCATTGACTCTGGTCACCGCGGACACGATAGAAGTGCCTTCGATTATCTTCGATCAGCACGAGGCTCGGGCCCCACACCAGAGTATGCAAGATTTAGGATGACTTGTAGTATAAACTCCTGCATGACGCACCATCTCAATCCTATAATGAGTTGATGGATTCCCGTCGTTAGGGGAGGCACTAGCAGCAAGTAATTATCGCGAGGGGCGGGGAGATGTTGTGGGGGTGTCTGGCGCAGGGAAGGGGTTCTAAAAGCCGTAAAAATCACCAAAACACCACATGAGGGCACCAGATCTGTTCGCAAGCTCGTTTATGAGGCGGAAATTCCGGGTAATCTGAAGGTGCTCTGCATACATTTACAATCTTCCGTATTGAATATATGGGGAGCGTGCGCCACCAGATTGTAAATGGTGGTTCTCAGGAGTCCAGTGTTTTCAATGGTTCTGAGTTCTTTGCCTCGGTTGTGCTGGGGTTGCCGACTATGCATTGGCTGCTAGGATGCTACAAGGACGGACCCATTTCTCGCCAGTTTTCGGTCCATCATAGTGCAGGTCTGTCAAAACTGTGCTTCAGGTAAAAATAAACAAACAGATAGATACCTGGGCATCTCATCTATCATCGAGTGAAGCCTTAAATATTTCTAGCATGAACTGCAGACACTGCGGCTCGCGCGAGTCGATGGGTCGTGGGCCCATTTCTCGCCAGGCTCGGAGGCTGCCGGTTGATATCGGATGCCATCGGCTGTAGAGCACTCAGCCAATAAGAGAAGCCGGCTAACCGCGTTTAGGATAGCACAGTTGCTATCCGGTGACCTTTCCGACGGATCTGGCTGGTGAGTCGGTAGATTTTCACAGCCAACTTGCGTGCTGCTCCCCACTCACTAGATCGAATGCAACCGGATAGTGAGATAACAGTAGCCTATGCGATTACACACCTATGTCACAAATTTCAGTTACTTCCATCCAACTCTGCGTATTGACCCTGAGTGTCCGGAGCTTTGCTGATGTCTTCTCGACCCCCAAAATCCCAGGTTGGAGACTCTATAACTCAGCCTCATCTGTAGTTTTGACTCTGAAACTTTCCCTATGGAACATTTTGAGTCGTTTGTGATTGTCAGTATTTAATTTTGAATTTATGAACCACTGTACACCGAGGAATCGGGGGATTGGCGAGAAATGGGTCCGACCTTGTAGCGCCTGTTTGAGCGCTAAAATCTCGGGTGATGGTCACGTGCGACAAGGTGCCTTGGGAATTGTTCACACTCCCAGCACTTTCGAGGTGCGCTAACTGGTTTCACTGCGGCTGCGCTAGCAAGATTAGCCTATCTTCGCTTCTGGAACAAGCCATTTATACACGCTGATTCCTGTGTGAATCGACCCTGATTACCCGCTGTGTCACCGTCTCCGCCTTTCTCGACGGAAATGTCCCGCTGGCCTCAGGCTGTATAAGATGCGCCCAAAATACCACCAAGTGCTTCACTGGGGTTGCTCCGGCCAAGCGCTCTTGCCTCGGATGTGCATCCTACCGCTGTTGCTGCCTCGCACCCAGCTCGCGCGGAGAGTCTGGCTATTTTTTGCGGGGCGACTTGCCTGATGAAGCAAGCGAACTACTCCATGTACGTCCTACTTATGACTGTAGACCTTGGTTCGTTCCCACAGTTTTCAAGCCCCGATCATTCTTCTGTCCAGAAGAACGTCATGTGCATCAGCGTCGTGTCGAGAGCTCAGCGCGACTCATCTTTTTTTGTTCGAATTTCGCCGGGAGCTGTTGTACCTGGGCGCCACTTTGGAGCTTGAAGTCCACATAATAGTTTAGATGCTGGCTGGCCACTCAACTGAGTGCTTGCGACGACTACCTAATACTCCTGTCAACTCGGATCTCCTGCGTGTCGGCGAAGACATGGCCATTTCGTGATAGCCCCGTACTATATCTATAGCACCCCGTTGCTCGTTGTTCGTCACTCTTCCACGCCTTTGCCCCCAGTGTCCCTGCTACTATCGGCCTGCCCCACTTCTTACGACATCATATCCTAATACGTTGTCTCGGCACATTCATACGCCCTTCGTCAATAATATGTCGGACCAGCCCCACCGCTCTAAATTCTTCGGACCACACGAACATGATGACCTCAACGCGACAGGTCTCCCTGGCACACGCCGCATACCAGGGCGAGTATGCTCTGTATATTCAGACACTTCGTGCTAATACTGCTAAACACAGTGAAGACCCGCTGAGTCCATCATTTGGTGTCCCACACGAGGACCTGGCTATCGCACCATCTCCTCCCACCGGTTTTTTCGCGCTTCACCCTGCTGCTGTCGAAGCGGCCCGAGAGCTCAAAGCCGCTCACGATGCCCGTGTCGCGATTGGACAGCCAGGTTATATTCCAGGTGCTGAACCTACCGAGCCCCCACGCACGGCTCCTATAGTGAACCGTACGCAGAGTCGTGATTCGGCTTCGAGCAGGGATTCTCGCCTTGGAGGGCCGTTCTTGTCGGCCTTGCGGAGGGCGTTCTCAAGAGACTGATATTATCTTCGCTGTAGTGTGTAGCTTGTGTTGAATCAAAGACTCGGACTATCGAACGCCGGAGAGTGTCGGGTGTGGGTTGAGTGGTACGAGGGTTCAGACCTTGGGAGATCGACACTCGGCTGTCAAGATGCCCACTCAGACGCATCGAGTGCACAATACGTATCAGGATGACAAGGCAGGCATCTGGAATGCAGCTTGACGAGAGCTACATCACCAACCCTGGTATTTGACTTAGCCATGCTACTCGAATGTTACCAAGATTTCGAACGAAGTTAATATTTCAACATCCCAGACGCAGGACATTTCGGTTACAAGTATATACGAACGTAAAAATATAACCTGCCCCAGAAACGGTCAATACAGTCTAGTTTCGGGTATGATTATTTATATAGCCATTTCCTTAATTGAGCCAATAGCGATTAGCAGCTGTGGACACACGCCTAGCCGTCAGACTCCTTTGATTGTGGGGGCCATGTTACACTCACTGGGTGGTTCGGGTCCAAAAACCCCAAGAGCCGGCTCATCTCATCAAACGCAGTGTCCTCCAGTTCTTGCAGCAATAGCATATCCTCCTTGTCTTCTTCCCATTCGGGACCGTGCTTTATCCTTCGTGCGCGCATTTCTCGACGGGAGGCCAATGCCGCGAGCTGCGCTTTGCAGGCTGTAGAGATCTCGTTCACCAGCGGCGGGACAATTGCTTGCCGCCCGACTACGAGAAGAGAGTCTGCTAGACATTTGCAAAGAGAGCCGAGGAACCCGGCGTCGCCCTCTGGTTGGATGGTTCGAGTTATTTGGAGGAATACTGCGTTGATTTCTTCAGGGGAAATGACGCCGGTAGTGTTGCCACTCGTGATCAAGGTTGGAATGATGCTTTATCACACCCAGTCAACGAGGGGTCGCCAAGCAGAGGGGACCAGCTCACAGTGTACAAACTTCTCGGACGTTTTCTGAAAAATAAAACTAGAGGAGTGTAAGGTCGAGGTAGGCGGGAATAGCTGGTCGTTACCTTGAGGCCCGGTAATGCCAACTCGAGGGTTGGTCGAATGTAAGGACCGAATTTGGCTCCCAACGTTGACGAATGTACAAGTAAAGCATCAAAAGCAGCGCTCTTCTCCTCGAGGACTGCAGTCCGTATTTCTACGTGCTGGCCATCATCGAGATCGAGAACGTCGAAACCTTCTCGAGCCTCCATATCATCACTGTCCTCTAAAACAAGAATCACCACAACGCCATTATCGAAACGCTTGCGCGGAATTCATACCAACAATATTGATATCGGGCTTGACACCAGCGCTTTTAAGAAGCGGCGGCATGATAAACTGGAGGTACGGCTCGAATGCGTCTCCAAGTGCCTGGCACACTTTTGACCAGGTCTGTTGGAGGTACATTGGTGTGCTGTCATCATCGGTCGTAGGTTGCTCTAAGTATATGGTAAGCGGCAGCCAGTAATAGACCTGGTCATAAGTACCTTGTATGTGCAGCAGCACTTTGATTAACTCTTCGGCATCTTGCTGGAATATTTCGCAACCAACGGCGATTCCTAGCCCAAAAATTGAATATATGCGCTCTGAGTCCAAAGGTCAGACATACCCATGAGTCCAGCGCATTCCATCGCTTTGCAGTGTAATACGCGCGTTTCAGGGGTCGCCGGAGATTGGAGAGCTTGCATGAGTAGTGGCATAATGGGCGGGTAATACTGGTCCCACGATAAGCAGCTTGGTTGGAGCGAACTCTGCACACTCACCACTTGGAATTTCTCGGCACTTGCATCCGCAACCATAGCCAACGTCGTTAAAGCCTGCTCCTGAACATAGCGTCGCGGACTATTCCTCAAGAGATGTAGTAACCTAGAAACGACATCATCGAGGTATGGTGCTAAATCATCGGCTTCCACTCCACAGCAAAAATTTATGATTGCTTTGGCGGCATGGCAATGAACTCTAAGCATGCTTGGTGAGCTCATCCGCGTTGGTGTGCATTTGATTTACATGCCTAGCTTCAGGTGCATCCATGGCAGGTATTAAGCAAGACAGGATCTCTTTGGTGTACCGTTGTTGGAATATCTCCTATAGTGACTTGGTTAGACATGCTAAAAATCATCTAAACTCCTGCGTACCTGCATATCTGTGCACAGTTGACCTCTGTGGGCACATCAGTCGACAGCTGTCAACCAAACGAAAGAGGTACGTACATGCACTGGCAAGCCGCGAATCGGACACGTGAATGGGGATCTGAGAACATAGGGACAACCAGTTCGACTACTTTGCCGACTTCCAGCTCGAGAACCTATGCCGTAAAACTATTATCCAACCGTGTGCTCGTGATCGGTTCGTACTCGCCTGGTATGTCCCCTCTGCAACGGCAGCGATGGCCATAAGACCAGCGTGCCGAACTCCCCACTGTGGCGAACGAAGCATCACTGGAATGTCGCGAAAAGCTACAGGGAGCAGTGCACGCCCACCTTCGAGCATGTTAGCACAAGCTTTGCGTTGTACGATCGGCTCACCGAGAGCCACAGCCGCGCGATCGAGGGTTCCTTCGAATACTTGGGGATATCCGTAGTCGTCGTCGGTAGCAGTGGGCTGGAGCAAAGCGTGTCAGAAATCGGATTGGTGTATTTACCCTGCTTACATCTTCGCAGTCCTCCCATGCAACTTGTGTCGCGTTTCCCTCTTCCTCGATAACCTCACCCATTCCCTTGAGGCACGCCCTGACAAGCGTTGATACCCAGGCGGCTTGAACACTGTTCTCACCTCCGAGAATGCCACCACCCCCAGCCGCCTCTCCTCCCTCACCCTCTGGTCCAATAGGGGCCCTGAACATCCCCGGGCGGGCCTCAGTCAGGCTAACCATGAATTCCAACGCCGAAAACCGGCGCTCTATCAGAGTTTCCTCTTCGTCGGCGTCGTTGCTCGAGGAATTTTGTGCACCGGAGCCTGTCGGTGGCCATACAAATTGAGGGAGACCTGGATTGGCGAGGGTGGGCGTGGCACTAACGTCGACTGTCGGATTTGAGGGCTGTTCATTGAGGAACGGTTCTAAGCATCGTGTTAGTGTGCCGATGTGTGGGCGAAAGAGGGCTGCAGTGCGGAAATCGGAGGCGAGGGAAGTGAGGGTTTCGAGCGCTTTGATTTGGTCGCGTGGGGGAAACTCGTTCAAAGCCTGGCAAGAAAAATCAGCAAGAGCATCTGCTCGTAACAACATCGATTCACACCATTATCATGGGGAACACCAAACCGCCAGTTTGACTCTGCAAGGCAGGATCGTTGGAAGAAAGGTATACCGCGCATGCCTTGAGAGCAGCGTGTCGCACCTATAAAGAGCGTTAGATGTTATCTCATGATTCCTCAGCCACCTACTGGGATGACCTCGGTTGGCTTGAGCGCAGTCTCTAGTACGGCGACAACTTGCTGGGGGTTCTGATCCCAGAGGAGATGAGGTACGTTTGTAAATATTCTGCGTAATAACACTCAGTTTTGACTCGTCTGATACTAGTTTCGTGCATGCCTAAAAGCGGACTCTCTATGCATAGTATCGCTAGAGTTGGCTAGCTGCGAGGCGACATTTATTAGCTCTGGAAAGGGGCCTAAACACAAGAGAAGTGAGTAATTCGTTTAGTCCACACGATATAGACGTACGTTTTCGCTCAAAGCTTCCAACGGCTAGCTCGCACACGGTCTCTGTCACCCCCTTCAACGCGCTGGAATCACGCTCTTCTCGCAAGGCCGCCAGAAGAATAACCTCGAGATTTCCTCTAGTTGTCTCAGAAAGATGGTCATAGATGGTCGTTTTGGGAGCAGCAATCGACTGGTGTGGGTGTGGTGATGGCACAGGATGCAAAGGGGGGCGGAAAATCAATCGACGAAGCAGCACTGCAGCAAAGGCCCTCATATGAGCATCTGGACTTTGTCGACTGAACTCGGCAAGCGCCAATAGAAGTATTTCGGGTTGATTTGCAAGCCACTTGTCATTTAGTACCTTTTCCGCACTTGCAGGGTGTCATTAAATGAACAACGGGACAGGCTGGAACTGCTCACGATCGTCGAATCTCGTTGCCTCCGAGAACGAGATTGGCCAAAATCTGACCAAGTTCGGTCCTGATCTGTTGTGGGACAAGTGATTCCATAGTCACGGCACGCCTGCGGCTAGATGGCTACCGGAGAGGGAGGTGGTTGTTGCGGTGTGGAGGCAGGGACGAGAAAGCTTCTTCAGGGTAACTAGGAGAGCCGGAGCGAGTATTGGCTGATCCGTCGTTAGGCGCCCGGACACGGAAGTATCCCAGAGGCGTTCCATATGTAGTTCAATTACTACATGTTGCTCTATCACTCCTCTGGACACACTGTGTTCAACCCATTTGGCTTACAGCGCAGAGTTGACTACAGTAGATCCCGCAATGATGAATCAACTCCACCGAATTTATCAACGCGGGCCATCCAAGGAAGCAGGATTGACCAAATAGTCGATATATTTCCGATACATGTATTTACAAATAAGTTATAAAATCAAATACTACCTAAATTGGAAAGTTTATGACGGATAGACTCAAGTACAGACGAGTCAAGCTTGGATAGAATGGTCTGTAAGCTCTCAAGAGAACCCATGACAGCGTGTGAGGTAGTTTGCTCGCGTTCCCTCTGTCGATCCTCGGTTCCCGGGCAATCATCCTCATCATCCTCATCCTGCACCATTTCTCCATGCGAGTCCGCCTCCGCCTGTACTTGTTCCGCCCTGACCTGATCGACAATCTCTTAGTCGGTCCACCCGTGCTCCGCCGGGAAATCCGCATCAAGGCCTAGATATTCTCAAGCGCTGACAGGCTCGAGGTAACTTGGGCCCCGGATGCCTGGTGAACCAGTTCCATCGCTTCAAGCTGATTGATTTTGTATGCGTTGGGCTCGCCACAGGCGTCACGCTCGAGGATCTTCTGTATCAGTCCCCGTCGATAATATGATTTGAATGACTGTATGATGCCGGCGTGGTTTGGCTGAATCCATGCCGTAAGGTTTGGGGCAAAAGGCTCGATGCGAATGTTCGGATACTTCTTCTGGTTGTGAACGTGCGAGGGAGCATTGTCAATTAGGAGTAGAATTTTGCGATTTTGACGTGCCATCTCGTCGTTAAGGTTAGCCAACCACCTATGACAAAACATAGTCAATCATATGTCTGCGCATATAGTCTTAAATTGTACTTACCGCTGCCAATCGACCCGGTCACCCACGCTTTGGTATTCCACCAATAATCAAACCCTAAATCTTGCCCATCCTTCTTCTTGAAACAGTGTGGTCGCCGAGCTCGCTCAATCATTAATGGTGAGAGCTTCTCGGAGCCATCAAGGTTGTTGGCCAAACCAATTATAATGCGAGACTTGTCAGCCTTCACACCAGACATCTGGGATATTGTAAGCCCTTTGTCTGGTGGCATTCGAAAGGAAAGTGCGCATTCATCAAATTTGAACGAATTACGTGGCCAAAATAGAGATATGAGCCCTCGAGCACAGACTATCTCACCCGCCAAAGTGTCGATTGGCGCCGAAGCAGCCTCACCGTGATACCACCGCTGCCGTAACCCCATACGTGCAGCCAAGCTGCAGAGCTATCCGTTAGAGAGTGCCAAGAAGTTGTCGGGGTAACCGAACATCGAGGCAAACTTTCGTGCCTGGGATCGACTAGCATGGCCAGTAATACCAAGATGTCGACCTTGCTCTTGCAAAATCCATGCCGGTAGAGCTGCATCAACGTCCAGGTACTCAACCTGGCGGATGGGCTTGAATGAGAGCTCGTTCGGGTTCTTGACTTGTTCTCGAAGCTTGTCTTCCTGATCGAGCTAAGTCGAAATCGTGCTTTGTGAAATGGTTCCATACCCCCGGGAGCGCAAAACCGTAGCCATATCTGCCTGGCTCAATTGACCTCGATTCTATTCACAATACTCGATGACATCGAGCTTGTCTTGCAGAGTCAATTGGTGCCTAACGGTCTTAGTTTTCTCGCATATTACTGCGGAGCGAGACCGGTTATAGGGAGTTTGGAGTTCCGAGCGACGGCGACGATCTACAACTGGCATTTGAGCACTTTCTGTAAATGAATGCGCTTTAGCAAGCCCCTCCGTGCGAACATATAGTCAAGTACAAACATACCGAGTCTTGAATTCTCAAGAACTTGAGTGGGCTCGGGATTTGCTGCATTGTCCTTTTATATAGTATTTCAGCTTTCTCGATTATTCGGTATGAGTCATGGGACGTTGGTGAGCGCACACCGAGCGTTGGGTGGCGGGATTTGGACGGCATATGGCTGTGTTTATTCTGACTAATTAACCGGCGTTTCAACTGGCAATTTTAATTGAGCCGGTGGGTTCCATTCATGAACACGGTCAATCTATAACTACGAGGATCTATTATTGGGATATCTACTGTAACTGAAAATTGGTGGTGTGTAAACTCTCTACTAACTCCAGCAAGGGGGTACGAGAAAAAAAAATTGATGGAGGGGGGGGACCCCCCCGCCACCTGTTTTGGTTCGATTACACTTTGATGTGCCGAATATGGATCATGCGTTCTCCAGAAGGACATAGTTTGTTGTTCGCTTTTGGCAACTATCTGTTGGTGATGTCCATACACACCAAAACAGGCAAAATGGGGCCCCCCCCCATCAAAAGTTTTTCAACCTCGGGTTGATAGTTTTTTTTTCTCGTACCCCCTTGAACTCCAGCTTGCCATAAACTAGGGCTACAACTAGAGTGGCCTATATAATGCATCAAGAGGTGCTGTTAAACAAGGGCATGTGGTGTAGGGGTTATCACGCCTCATTCGCAAAAGCCAAAGTCCGGAATTGAATGGAGTTTGGTGAAGTGGCTTGAGGAGGTCTCCGGTTCAATTCCGGACCTGTCCATTGTTTTTGCCCTCAGTAAACCTCAGGCTGAGCTTAATTTTCATTTGGCAAAATCAACAGAATTTTCTTGATTTTATTTGGTCACCTGGAGCCATGGTTTGGATGACCTTGCAGTCACTTGCTTCAACAGCAAGGGTAAAAGACTTCTAAACTGCAATGTATCATCCCATCCACATTTAACCCAAAGGTATATATATTTGTATGCAGAAACTATCATGCATAGCCTGTTGGTTGCCTTAGCAGGATGGACATGTCTTGAAAGTCACTGAGCATGCATGTTCACACATGCATATTCTCACTTTCTTTTATCACACCCTCCACACCTTTCTAGCATCCCACTGGACTCATGTGCACCCACTAAGCACCCCATCCCACTTGGGCTCCACCCAATGAGATCCTCAACCCTTCAGTGGCTATCACTATAGGAAGCCAGGGCACTCAATATCAGTACTGTCATCACATCTAGGTAGTCTGACATTTACTTGTGGGGAGTGTCAAAGGAACTTCCCTAGTGTGGCAGAAAAGCCAGGTTGCAGTCACAGAAGCACTTGTCTGGAGTGTTGACAGCACTGGCCTGACGTGTGGCTGGAATTAAAATGCACGTTTAGTGACTGGATTACAGGTGCACATGCAGGGTTGTCCCGACTCAGCCCTGTTGACTAGTGCCTCACACTGTGTGGAGTCCAAGTCCTCCCCGCCTGTGGGCAGGCTGTGGGCACACTCCAGCGGTCAGCAGGCTGAACCACTCGTGGGTAAAATCCAGCATATAGAGGCCTTTATCCATAGGGGAAATGAATCCGCCAGCTGGTTCAAGATTTAGGTTTTATTTCAAATTATTCCCTGAGTCGGCTGGGTGTTGGCCGGGCACTTCTGGCTATTTGCAAATAACTGACACCTCCGTTGAAGTGCGAAGGACACTAATAGTGACATTTTGGGACAGTGGCACTTGAACTGGGTGCCTGGGCTCCCCACAGTGTATGTCTCACAAGCATTGCTGTATATATACACCATTATAGTCATGTCTGCCCTATTGCAGCATGTCCATGTAAGATGGAGTCTTATGTGGACCTGTTCTCACATATGGGCTCTATAGGTTTAGAGAACTGTCCTGTTATGAGGGAGCTTGTGGGACACAGCAAGTGGAGGAAGCACAAGCCATACTTGGCCGCAGATAAAATGGACCCAGGTGCATCATGTGTCCCCAGCCTCCTGTAGAGGGCCACCACCGAGGTCCGCGCACGCTGCAGCCTCGTATTTTTTTTGTTTTCCCACCATCCCACCCTTGCTGTTACATCCAGCACATCTAAGCACGCATACACCGAGTCTAGCACCTCACCCTGGCCTGTGATCCCCACTCTCACAGCCTCAGTGGCCCAGCCCAACAACCTTGCCACCTTTGGCAACTCGATTTCCCCAACACACCACGTACGTTAGACTCGGCGTTGTGTCATGTACCCCTAAATAGCCCGTGGTCCAATCGCAGGCTGAGTGTGTAGCACAGTGTATATTTGGCCTGGTTAAACAACAGAAAACAGACTACATTGTTTGGGTACAACTGCTAGAGCCTCGAAACTATAAGTGGTAGCTTCGGAAGCTTATCCACTTTGTTCATTTCGGACTTCAGATACGGAAACTGGATTCCTAGGGTCTAAGAGTAACACCGATTGATCAGCAGTGACACGTACTCAAAAGAAAATACTCACCTCCCAAAGCAATTGCTGTTCGGACGGCTCGAACTTGAAGGTTTTCACCAAGGTAGCAATCATCACCTCTACGGCACAAAAGGTTAGAGATCGTTATGCAAACGTACAGGTATTTTATGACGCAACTGATTTCCAAAACAGCAAACTGAAATCAAGACATAAATTAGCACCGCCAGTGAAATGTTCTAACGCTGCCTACCTTGAAACCGCTGTGTTCAACAGATTATATGCGTTCCAATTTAGCCACGGCGTGAATCTGTGTTTGAAAACTCACATGCAAGACGTAGGTCCACCTCCGAAAGTCATCCTACCGGCCCAATCTATCAGCAAACCCGACAAGCCCTTTCTTTGACACCTACATAGACGAATAAACTCCAGGCAGGTGAGCGCCTGGTTCAGTCACCTCAGCCAACTTGTTTCCAATCCACCGTTCCGGCCAGAACTCATTGGCCCGTTCTCCCCAAGTCTTGCCATAACGGTTTGCCATGATAACATTCAGGACGATTCGAGTACCTTTTTTAATTGGGATACTCGTGATTTTGCCCGTGGGTGTGTCAATAGGATACTCGAGCGGAACAATGGTGTCTACCTGACTCCTGGGAACGTCATTAGCGGTACATCTAAGTATTTTGAAGGGCCAAAACGTACTCTCGAACGATATTCGACACAGGTCCATGTACGCGCAACGTTTCACGGACGACCGCATCCAAGTAGGGGAGTTCTAGCAACGCGTCGTGGTTGATGTCATCCTGGTGCTGTGCGAAATAGTGACGTATCTCTTCGCGGAGTTTTTCCTGGATGTCCTGGTTGTTGGCCAGGATGTGGAGAATACGTGACACAGCCGTGCTGGAGATGATGTCCGTATGACTACAAGCAAATTATAAAAGCACGTTTGACACACCTAGTTGTCTCATGTCCGGCAAAGATAAACACGCTAATGATATATTACTCTAGATATATCAACAGAGCAGGAGTGAAGACTTACTTCATATGCCCAATCATGTCATCGTGGCTAATGTGATTTTCGGGCCCCTCGGCTTCGTTGGCTTTCACTTGATCCAAATATTACTCAGATTAGATCCCAAAATTAGCGCATGTAGATACTCACTAAGAAGTGTCATAATATCTCTCCCGCGACCAGCTTCAGACGTCAAGTCGCCCCCAGAAGCAAGAAGTGCCTTTCGAGAGCGAAGCACCTCTTCCGCTTGGTTATTTTGGAGCTCGGCGGCCTGAAGCAGTTGCCGTACGCTCGAAATGGGAATGTGTTGCAATACCCAGCGGCGGAATGAGGGAGTGCCAATGTTGTAGAGGTAAGGCAACAGCCCTGCGAACGGCACGACTTTGAGAAAGAATCGGCTGCAAGGTGGAAGAAGGCTGAGAATAACGTGCCATGTAAATGACCAAGATAACTCACACTATGTTCTTAATTGCAACCGAGTACTCGTTACGCTTTCCTTCGAACGAGTTGAACGAGTAACCAAGGCCGGCTTCACCAACCAACTCTAAAGCGGCGGCCGTCATCCAAGGAAATACGTCAATGTCTTTAGAGGCGTTACGACCAAGGTCCTTTTCGATAGCCTCGCACGTCTTCAAGCAACGTATGTGAACCATTTGTGGGCCGTATTCAAACGGCGCTCACCTTGTCAGCGATACCCATAAATATTGGCATCTATATAAGTTGGTCCTCAGGTCGCAGCGTCACTAACCACCGGTGCGAGCTTATCTTACCACTGGTTTTAGGTCAGTTTTCGGTGAAACCAAGATGTACAGGATTGTACTCACGTTCACGTAGAAACCTCATTGTGAATACCGGGGTAAGTATCTAAAGATTGTTCATTTCATATACGAGCATCTTAATCGCGTGCACCAACCTTGCGATGGATACGATGCTCGTCCCCTTTGCCATTATTAGCTCCCGGAATATTTGTGACACATCCACTTACCAGTCAGCGCAAGGAGTCCACCTCCCATGATAGAGCGAATAAACCTACAAAAAGCCACCATGAGCTTCATAGACAATTATGAAACCACCAATACGCACAGGGTATTTCCTGTGGGGCGCTCAAAGTTTACCCGATCCTTCACTAGGATCGAGTGCATAGCTGTCGGATCGAATGTCCAAATGAACTCTCCCTATTAATATCAAATGAGTATGCAGACATTATTAGCCCGATTACACTCACCCCAAAAGCACCATTGACTTTCACTGTGGGCCCGTGGTTCGCAACAAGGTATTCATAATATGGAATGGCGTTGAATCCAAACAGAGCCCGAAAATGACCTAATAATATCCTTGTCAAGTACGTCGTTGTGTAATAATTCATCAACATACCAGTCGTCCATTTCGGCGCGGCCGGTCCAGGGAGACTCACCAGGAGCTTCCGGTGACGATTGAACCGGTAGAACACCAAAGCGGTACAAACCCCGAGCGCAAGCCACTCTGCGGATGGGAGCTTCGAGGAAATAACTTCAAGAGTACTAGGCATGGCCATATGTAATGACGAATTAATTGGTAGCGAGATGACTGCGGCGTGTCCTGGTCATGGGTGCTCTTATATTCCTAAACGGAGTTCTCCGTTTGCGTAACTCCCGCGCTGGTAATCCCCGCGCTAGGCTGCGGATGTCTTTGATGAGCGTGTTCTGTGATGTAACCTCCGGTGTTGCCTCGGGTAACACCCGCGTTGCAAGTAACCTCCGCGCGCGTTGCCATTTAGAGCTGTCGGTAAACGATGATTCGCGTCTTCGTGTGGGGCTCGGAGCACTGGAACTTAGCAGGAACACATAAGCAGCTTTGTTTGGGTCGGGACGCTAATGATACAACTAATCGACTTGTATGAACTTCACGAAAGTTCAATCACACGAAGTGGGAGCTTCGGGACTTTATCTGCGTTGCTTTGCTCACGCTTCAGATACGGGAACTGGATACTAAGGACCTGAACGGAAATAATCAGCGTGGAATATAGATGACTGGCAGATTCGCATACCTCCCAATGAGACAACTCTTGTTGGGATGGCTCGAACTTGAAATTCTTCAGCAATGTAGTGATCATGACCTCTGAGGTATAAGGCGTGTTAGTACTAGAATTTAGCTTCCAACTAATGAACGCAACTGATTTCCAAGAGTGCAAACTGCGGCAAAACGTCAGATACCGAGCTCGAGAAGCTAAATCATAGCTATAACATACCTTGAATCCACTAGCGCAAGATGTATGCATTGTTAGACATATCTTCTCCCAATAAGTATCCTTCATACTCACATGCACGAAGTGGGTCCAGCTCCAAATGTCATCCTAACATTCAAATCAGCGTGTAAAGCAGGGGACAGCTGTAAAGAACTCACATTGACGAGTAGACGCCAGGGAGGTGAGCCCCAGGTTGCGTCACTTCGTCGAGCTTGTTTCCTATCCACCGCTCGGGCCAAAATTCATTTGCTCGCTCTCCCCATATCTTGGCGTAACGGTTGGCCATGGCAATGCTCAAGAGGATTCGGGTGCCTTTCTTAACCGGAATGCTGGAAAGCTTGCCATGCGGAGTCTCGACTGGGTATTGGAGCGGGATGATGGTGTCTTCCTGGTTCCTACATGCATGAGGGTATAAGCGCGAGATAACACTGTAGAAATGATGCGAATCTTACACCCTGGAGAGCTGGGCTACAGGTCCGTAAAGCCGCAAGGTCTCTCGAATGATGGCATCCAAGTAAGGAAGTTCTAGTAATGCGTCGTGATTCACATCATCCTTGTGCTCTTCAAAATATAGCCGGATCTCCTCGCGAAGTTTCACTTGGATCTGGGGCCGATTAGCGAGTATCTCAAGGATCCGTGATACAGCCGTGCTGTTGTGTACAGTATCAGGGCGTGAAAGGGCATTGGGACCACTTGAACATACCTCGTCGTCTCGTGACCTGCAAACACAAACACGCTATCGAGAAGTGAGCGTGAGCCGAATCTGTAGCTTGCAAAGAATTACTTCATGTGTCCGACCATCTCCTGACGATCAATGTAACTTTCGGACCCTTCAGCCTCATTGGCCTTCACTAGGTCAAAAACGTTAGAACCAAAATCTTCCAACTCGTTCCTTGTTTTACTCACTCAACAAGGTCATGATATCCCGCCCGCGACCAGCTTCCGATGAAAGGTCACGTCCTGAAGCTATCAGCGCCTGGCGGGCACGTAATACCTCTTCGGCTTGGTTGTTTTGGATGCCCACAGCGTGGCGGACCTGTTGGATGGTCCGAATGGGGATATACTGCAAAGCCCAACGACGAAAGCCGGCTGTTCCAAAGTTATAAAACGCCGGCAACATCTTGATGAATGGGCCAGCTCCGCTGAAGAACCGCCTATCAGAATTAACATGGTGAGTAAAAGTTCGCGCATGATACGAGTAGACCTACGTGACACTCTTGATCGCAACGTTATACTCATTACGTTCCCCTGCAAACGAGCTGAAAGAATAACCAAGCCCCGCTTCTCCGATGAGCTCGAGAGCAGCAGCCGTCATCCAAGGGAAGACATCAACTTCTTTGGACGAGTTCCGTACGTCGGATAGGTCTTTTTTAATAGCTGTACAGGTCTGTGCACGTACAGATCTCATAAGTGGACTGACAAAAGTTCCGGAACGCACGTACCTGCTCGGCGATATCCATAAAGATGGGCATCTGCAAGAAGCAGTTAGTGTTGAACCCACCTCTATATATGCGCCTTGCATACCACTAATTTCATAGTTAGCTCTATGGATAAAGTAGTCTGAAACATTACTTACATTCGCGAAGGAACCTCATCGTGAACACGGGGTTCAATATCTTTGTGATAGGTCAGTGCATCAAGCCATCGTTAACCGAATTGTAAACATACCTTGCGGTGCACCCGATGCTCGTCACCTTGAACAGAACGTCAGTGTATCCTCCGCTGCGTGAAACGGCCTTACGCTACCTCTCAAGCCAAGTAGTCCGCCTCCAAAGACTGAACGGATCATTCTAAGCAAAGCAGGCATTAGAAGTACACTCTGAACAAAATCGAAGACAACCTCGTACAAGGTAGCACCTGTGGGACGCTCAAAGTTTGCTCGGTCTTTGACAAGGATCGAGTGCATGGCAACAGGATCCAGTGTCCAGATGGCCTCCTCCTAAATGCAAGGGAAGGTGAGCAAATAGATAAACCGAACCAAATGAGAGCATACATACACCAAAGGCACCGTTGATTTTCACAGTAGTTCCGTATGTCGCAGCCAAATTTTCGTGATACGCGACCCCATCTTCCCCGAAAAACTTCATAAAATGACCTAAATTTATGCATCGATTAATCATAACTTTAGTCTTAGTCGTTGTTCATTCACTCACCAGTAACCCAACGTTCTTTAGGCGGGCCTGGCAGCTCAATTAAAAGCTTGTCCCGGCGGTTGAACTTGTATAGAATCAGACACAAGCAAATGCAAGCCGCAAGCCAAGCAGCAACTGGGACATCGAGGATGAGTGCTTCAAGCATGTTAGAACTCAAATCGTAGCTCAAGAGCAGGTCGGTGGTATAACCTGAGGACTCGCCTCGCCCTATTTTATAGCCCTAGAGCCCGCAACGACGAGCCGATTTCCCAGAGGTAAAGTCACCACCGACCATGTCAGCAACGGAAAATCCCAACTCTAGAGGTTAAGAATGACGTTCCGGCCCCCGAGAGACGCGAGTGAACCACAAGAGATTCCAGCCACGAGGTACAAGGGAGCCAAAGAAGCAATCTTGGGAGTGCTTTTGGCAGGTGCCCGTCGAAGGCGAAGCGGTAGAATCCGCCCGGAGATATTTCCCGAGGCATATAGGCTTCGCCGCGTAATGGACCATTACGCCACCCAACGTTGAGCTTGAGCAAGCCCACAGGGAGCAGCCGAAAAGGGAATGTCCCCTTATCCTGTGGGAGGTACTTGGGTAAAAATGCCGCATCAATCGCATGACCATCCTACATGTAGCAACCGCCGTGAGGCTCCAGTATAAGCACATTCAGCTGAAAGCAGCGATGGCATTAACGAAAACGCAACAACATACGAGCCGTCTATCCGACTACAAATAATCCACCATGGTCTGCAAGCGTTTCGCAATCCTAGGTGGGAAGGTGAACGCAGTCAAACGTGGGCCAAATTCTAGCACAATCATGCGAATTCCTTCCCTCAGGGCTACATGCAAACCATATCAGAGCCGCATAAACACCACACAACTAGAGAAACTGACCTTCAGCAACCGGTTGAACGACTGTTTTGATAGCGTCTTCTGTGTTTGGCGTTGGAGCGGCGTTTGTCTCTTCTACAAGTTGTTCCAGTGCCCCAAGGTACGAAATGAGGGCTTCGAGAACGCGAGGAATGTCCCGCTGGACACGGCCATACGGGTCTTCTTGCAGCGAATACGTCACCAGTGCGGACAATGCTGTCGATCCCGAATTATTAAAATATCTGGAACCCTTCAATACACCAACTCACCTTCAATTGCCCAAATGTCGGCTGCCCGATTCTGCAATAATCCCTCCAATTTGGCACTCTGCCTCTCCACAAACAACCAATCCCAAGTACAACGCAGCCAGAACGCTACGTTTGGTGGCAGCATATCTACGACATGGCTGAAATCGGGTTTTGGCAGCTTCCAACCTTGAATCGGCAAAGGGGTCTGAACTGGGGCGACGGATGGTGCAGGTTGGGAGTGCGAGGACGAAAGGAAGATGGCAGGCACACTCAAATTCGTTGGTACCACGGTCGCGACTGCATTTGCGGCTCCAACAAAAGTGTCGAGAGGGCCTGAGGAAGAAGTTTTGGTTGCCTTGTAGACCGAGTCTTTGGATATTTTGGACGAGGGTGTGGGGACGGGAGGAGCAGCAATAGTCGCTGCTGCTTGCAAATAAACCTGGTTATGAAATCTGACACCGGACATAGCATAAGGTACTCACTCGCCGCCGGGAGAACGTTACGATTGACAACAGCGGTGTAATCTTTGCCAAGTAGCAGCAAGCACTCCCTGCATACCTGTTCCCAGGCCGTGGGATTGGCCTTGAGATCTGAAAATAGGGCCACACGGCGCGGGGGACGGTTGGTAGCAACATTCGCTAGTTCGGCAAACGCAAAGTACTAGAATATTAAATTCGGTCAGCTTAGGTTAATTTGTTTCACGGATCCACCATGCACAACATACCTTGAAGTAATCATCTTTGCTTTGCAACCCAGCAATCAACGACGCATTGGGATCTTCTTTGAACTGCGAAAGATGTATAACCTGTGTCAAGTCAGTAAGCTGAAGTATTATTGAAACCGTGCCAATTACCTGGCTAGCGTTGATCTCGAACCATGCTCCCGCAACATCCCACATCAGCACCGTCGAAATCTGTAGCACGAGCATCCTCCAATATAGGGTCGGGGAAAGGAGTTGCCAGTACGCGCCAGGTCGTGTGACGAAATGCAAAAAGGGGCTAAACAAAGTATGAGATGAGCCAGGTAAAATATTGGTAAAATACCACCCACCTAATAGCAAAACCAAATAGTTGATTCGCGAGCCCCCAGCAAGGAACGCGAAGGAGCAAGTACACGCCGCCAAACACGCACCAGTAGGTCAGAGCGAACCTACAGGACCGAGCTGTGGACCGCCAAGTGGCGGCCTGGGTTCGTTGCGCGAGACCTCCCTAGGATATACATCAGCGAGTTCCACAACGCATAGAGCTTTGCTCACAAATCGTCGCAACCATGAAGGGTTCCGGTTATCAATCGCATCCCGAAGAGAGTAGAAAAAACCGAGACAGATATTTCCCAGCACGAGCATCAGGTGGCGCTCGTTTAAACTCCAGGGATGGCGACTGGTCGATGGTTAGCCTATCTTTACTGAACCGAAATAAACGAACTCACTTGGATCCAGTAAAGAGAGAAAGCTTGATTCCGGGAACGTGAGTGCTCACAAAGGTGGCATAGAGAGAGGCCAACGCAGCTCCCGAAAAAATATGAAGACCCAAATACAGCGGCGAAACAAGAGCAACCTCGGCAACACGAGTTTTGGGTCTAGGCACAGATGGAGCTTGGATGACTTAGCCGAGTTTGGTCTGACACTGTGAAAGCCCTTACCTTGTCTTCGTAGTTTACGAGCGAGCAGAGTTGGAAGAACGCCAAACAGGAAAGCAAGAGCGAGATGGAAAGAGTTTGTGAATAACAGATATAGCAATCCTCCTGATTGAACCACCAGCATTAGGCGACAGTACGCATTAGAAGGAGCACACGCACCTCTGAGGCTCAGAGTGGAGGCAGGAACAACAAGAACGGTTAAACACAAGGCTTTCCAGAGCACCTGTCTAAACCGTTGGCTAAGAACAAGCTAATGAGAACAAATAAAGTTAGCTATGAGATCGATATCACACTCAATTCACCACCCACCCGACATGCTTTCTCATACGAGGCTGTCGATGGTTTCTGCGGCAGCTGAGGTGCTGAAGGAAACGTGGGCCGAGAGGACATAAGGATAGAGGATAAGGAGTCAACTGGAGCTATTTCTTCAGTACCAAGAGTCGACGAGCACTAGCTAGCAATCACACTAACCGTGATGAGCAGCGCGACCACGCACTGTTGACGTTGAGAGAAACAAACGCGCGGGACAAGCGCCCACGTCCGCGGAGCCTAGCGCTCTGATCTGTGCCACGGAAAAACAAGTTTAGTCTCGTAAACCAGACCCCTAAATCGACAAATTTGGTACAAGTTCTCGTACTCCTGTGATACCAATAGCCAGTCGATCATTGTCACACAAGCAAGAACGGTAGTAGTTGGTCACGTGGAAACGCTTGAATATTGAAATCGTCATTAGCCCGGCGAGATTTACACAAAACACAAATTTGTTTCAAAGACTGTCTACAAGTGTTTCGCCATGCTTCTACAAGTGAGACAACGGTACCCGATGAAATCCGCCGTAAAGACCTTATACATTCGCCTACGCTTAGAGACACTGGTAGTAATAAGGAGGGCTGACAGCCTTGCACGTATAAGGCTGTGCGCAGACCTGAACCGAAACATGTTAGATGGGATGTTGGTTGTAATCTCGAATATTTGGAGACTTACGGTAGGACCGGTGTAACCCGTACCGCCGCACTGGGCATAGTGAGGAGCGGTGCTAGTAGGGGGAGGAGTCGGGGTCGACTGGGAAACACAAGTTAGAATAAAATCATGAGACTATATGCGCTCTGGACGTACCCCAGGACGAGTGGTGGTGCCAGTAGGAGTACCCGGACCAGTGCCGGTACCAGTGTACGTCGAGCCAATGTCACCGAATCGGATGTTCGAGTATGTAACAGACGCGTTGGGGCTTTGGCTCTCGACGTCCTTGGGCACACCAGAGGTAGTAGCACAAGTGCCACGGGCAATGCCGGGGGAAGATGGGTCACCGTCGGTCGGGTAGTTACTGTCGAGCCAGAGCATGTTGGCCGCATGGTCGTCCCAGACGGACAACACGAGCACGACGCCCTTGGTGAACGACTTGTCCATCGTCGCCAGCCCGCCCATGGTCGAGAACACGTTCTTGTCGTTGAACGCGACCTTCTGGTCCTTGCAGAATTGGTCGGTGATAGAGTCGTACTGGCTCATCCCGGGGATGTTCGTCTTGGAGTTCTGGATGACCTTGCCGTTCTGGACGTACAGGCGGCGGATCTCCTTCAGAGCGCCCGAGGCGGTACCGTCAGAGGTGATGAACTGAGTGACAACGGTGAACTTGGACGAGGTATCGACGGTGAGTCCCTTGCCGTAGAACGACTTGTCGCCCATGCGGAACGAGTTGAAGTCGCATCCGGGCTGGTCGCAGTAGCTGGTGCACTGATCGCCAGAGCAGCGCGTCTGGCCGACGACGTTGCAAGGGTGGGGAGTGTAGGCCGTGGCGTCGTTGTTGGCCTCCCAGATGTCCATCTCGTTGCAGCAAGTGCCGTACGAGCCGGTACCCGAGTTGGGGTCGTTCGGCGAGCCAGCCCAGCCAGCAGAGTTGGCCTGCGCAAACGAGAGTCAACTACACGAAAACATTAAATAAAGACAAGCTAACCTCGCCGTTGATAAACTTGATGTCCTTGGGGCACTGCGAGTCGCAGTAGCCGGTTCCGTACTTGGCGCCGGCCTTGTTGTTGGCATACTTGGACATACCGCCATCCGCGTCCATCTCGGAAAAGTAGAGCGCACCGTTGAGACCGCACGGCAGGTTCGAGACATCGACGTCAAAGGTAAACTCTTGGTTCTTGAGCTTGAACATCTCGTAGGTCGAGTCGTCGTG
>WSLM01000157.1:0-26681 GCA_019677335.1 Ceratobasidium sp. UAMH 11750 | reverse complement strand
TCGTACAAGCGCAAAACTCGCGCGCGTACACGGTCACGGAAGGCGAGTATTTCATTCAAAGTCGGCCAGTCTTCGTCGTTCACAGGCACTTCAGAGTGCGGCTAAACGGGCGGAAAGGTTGCTTAGGCGCCATTCACTGCTATGAGATTCCGGATGGACTCACGTGAATTGAAGTTGGATCGTCGACGTGTGGATCAATGCCGCGCTGTGGATAACGTTAGCATAAGTCAAGACATGCGAAGCAATAATTACCTCAAAAATGTTCTTGAAATATTCGGGCTCGGTATGCGGTTCACCCAGTAGTCGGGACAAGTGGATATCCAAAAATCTGTAGCCATTCGCGTTGTTCAATGCCTCACTAAATAAAACGTAGATGGCAAACTTACGCGGGGATGTGCCCAAGATAGAACAAGCATTTGTGTCGCAAATCAATTGGTTTTTGATGCAGCATCTCCTGGGGGATCATCCCGAGCGTGATAGCATCCCAAGCCTGAAAAAATGCCAAAGAATCCACCCCCGGGGCAATTCGTCAAATCAAAAACACACCCCAGGTACGCAGACGGACAACCTCAAGTATAAGCCGGCATCCTGCAGGACGTTTAATATAGAACTTACATTCCAAACTTCAGTCCATTCGCCGCGGGTTGGAATAGCTGAGAATGGAGTTTTAGTTGGGGAGGGAGTGGGATTGACACTTGTTGGGATAGATGAAGTTGTCGAGGACTGGGTTAAAGACGGCATCGGAAAAGTGAATGGTGCCCGTTCGAGGAGCCACAGGGAGTAAAGCCCTTTACGATCCTGCCAACGGCGCATAACACGAAGATCTGCTGCAGCAAACAGAGCAGCTGCATCTTCATCCGAGTACTACAAATGATAGTTTGAGAGGATCATAGCCGGATGATAGCAAGATATATACCTTGTAACTGTGCTCAAAGCTCACAAGCTCGCCCTCTTCGAGCTCGACAATTTCTCCATTAGGGTGGGAGTCGCTGGCGGGAAGCTTAATCGTCTGCTTAACGTTGGAGCGATAATACCCTTCATGACAACCTAGAGCTGGGTGATTAGGATGACACACCGTAACTAAGTGGTCCAAACTAACCTTGCTCTTCGTTGTACTTCTCGGCATAACTCCATTTCTTCTCATCTATCGAGCCTGCTGTTTCCCTTGCCGCATGTTCTAAACCGTTCAACGCGAAAGCTTTGGTGTGTCCCTGCGGATCGTCGTACGCAAGGCGAATCAAATCTGGGTTGTTCTTTTGATCGAGTCCGAGCAGCAGAGTATCGCCCGAACCTGCACGAAGTGGAAGAGAACGCAAAAATGCAGCAGCCTCTTTGGGGCTAAAATTTCCGATCGATGACCCCAAGAACAATAACTGAATTGGGTTTCTCGCGGGTCCAGTCGACGGCGGAGTAGGCACCGAGGAAGGCGGCGTAGGAAGGGCAGAGCGTGCGGGTGTCTGTGCCGCGCTCCCTGAGACACCCGTAGCCCCCGGAACAGCTAGACCACCTGCCTCGTGCGAAGGAGCACTGTCGGATTCGCTCGGGGTGGGGGTTGGTTGGGCTTTGTGTACTGCCGGTGGACGTTCGTCGGTCCTGCCACGTTCGGCACCGAGATCATCGAGCTTGGACGCGACGCCTTGACTAACTTCCAACTCCTTGAGCCCACCGCGCTTGACAAACGCGATGCCGCCGTCGTACGTGCCCCACATGCCACCGAATGAAACACGGCCTTCCAGGGCGGGCCCGATACTGGTAGAAAGCTCATGCAAAGTCCGCACAAGTTCCGGACGCTCGAGGTCGAGTGCAAAGTACGAGACAGAGGGTTTACCCCCTGGAGCGGCGACCTTGGCGGCGCGGGCGAGGGCGAGGAGGAAGTGAGAGGTCTTGCGAAGCGCGCTAGGGGCAAATTAGGATGTCATCGGCGATCACCTTAATTTGCAACTCACCCGGCGCCGAGTTCGATGACTACTTCACCATCGCGCCGGCCTGCGTCCATAGCCTTGACGATGTCGTCGGCGTGGTCGGCCAAGATCTGCTCTTCGCATCCGAATAGATAGTACTCTGGGGCCTTGGTGGTAATGTCGTCATAAAGCCTAAGGCCACGCTCGTCATAGAGTAGAAGTGTTGGGAGCGTGCGTGAGCCCTTGGGCTTGGACAGGCCGCTAACGATGGCGTCGATGATCCCGGAGGGGGTAGAGGCACCCGAGGCAGTTTCGCGGACGTCGAGGATGAGGGGTTCCATTGTAGGTGTGCTGAAAGACCAAGATCCGTCGGCTGGTTTATATACTCTGTCCACGATTGTTCTCGTGACGTCGTTCCCAACTAACACGTGTGCCCTCGGTCTTCATATGTTCAGGCTCCTTATAATATGGAATAGCTAAACGAATTCAACGTGAGATATCGACTCTCATTACTGATCCAACTTTCTAAAAACGGGAAATGTCTTATGTGTTATCTTGGATAGGAATTCAAGATGGTCTGCCGAGGCCGATGCCCATGAAAGACCGATAACACAAGGCACGTTCGCAGCTTCGGAACACTTACGGAACCTCCCAATGTATTTCCGAAGGCTAGAGTCATCTCCGCGGCGAGGGGCGCCCGTTTGTGTGACCCTGGTGCGACCGAAGCACACCATCGGATGTGGTACTAGCCAGTACCGCCATTCCTACCGTCTTGGTCAGCACGGCGCCAAGCCCCTGGTGAGCCACAACCTACACTCTTCGCTCCCGCTACCACTTGACTCAGCCCCTAACTTCACGTAACTCGTGGCATATTCTCCGTGAAAACGCAAGCGTATGATATCATCCCGCTCCAACCATCATTTCTCTTCCGGTTCCACTGAAGAGTCTGCCGAGGACGATGGCCTGCAAGTTGACTTGGATTCGCTTTCTCGTTCTCTGAAAAGGGCAGTTGGAGCCACTCAATCCGGAAGCGAGCACGAAGCGCAAATCCAAGGGCGTACACTTGATCATTCGGCAACGGCGTTTCCAGTTCTAGAACACGAATACGTGATATACCTGTCAGACAACAGCGCCCCGTCCCGCTCAAGCAACTCTTTCGTCCAATCGATCGCGTCCCTTCTCGACGATAGCGCCGGTGGCGTCGTAAACTTTGGCCGCGTACAAGTGTCTACCAAGCCTATATTCGCAAATGCAGACGCGACCAAGCACATGTTATCAGTATCGCATGAAGCTACTCCTTTGCTGATGCTACCAGACCTTTTTGATCCATCTTCCCAGCCGGATCAAGAATTTATATCGTTATCCCCCCTAACTGCCGCCCTCAAGCTTGAGGCCGATAGCAGGGCACGTGTAGAAGGCATTTTTTCAGCTAAACCATGCAGGGATCACACCGTCGAGCCTGGGTTGGTTGCGCTCTGCCTCAAGGTCACTATTTCACTGCTCTCCCCCGGGGTGTTTTCCCCACTTCCTTCTGCAGGCTCTCTTGTATCCAAGTCTCAGCGCAGGATCTTGTCACTTCTCTTTCCAAGGCAACAAAATGGCTCACAACAGGCAGGACATGTCCTCACGCCTGCCGAGTTTTACGCTGCTCTCAAGCCCGCGCTCCCTCTGTCTGATGAACTGGCTACAAAGATGCAACCCGCAGGCCTTGTCCCCACTCTTCTCCCTTTCCAGAGGCGAAGCGTGGCTTGGCTCTTGCAGCGCGAGCGGCGGATGACTGATGCAGCCACTTCGGATGTCAACGAACTTCCTCTGGGCTGGGTTAAGGTTAAATCTCCGGCTCCTGATGCTATTGAAGAGAAAAAGGAGGGCGATTCGACAGGTGAAATTGGAACATGGTACTACAACCCTTTGCTGGGCGAGCTTAGGCGCACAACACCCGACGAGCCTGCTCCCTTGGGAGGCATGCTCTGCGATGAGATGGGCCTCGGAAAGACAGTAGAATGCATTGCTATGATTTTACACCATCGGGCTCTAGCAAACTCAACTCTCAAGCCGTCGTGGCGGGATGAGGAGCTGGGTGTGGATGTCACCCCTGTGAACGTGAGTCTTGGAAGTATTCTTATCCGCGAAGGGCGCCATGCTGATTATTGTTGTTTGGATCGGAGACCACTCTAATAATTACCCCGCCACAACTACTCGTACAATGGATGGACGAACTTGCCCGCCATGCTCCAACGCTCCGTGTGCTCCACTATCAAGGCTGGAAACACCAGCCTCGAATTCCAAACCCAGAGCAGGATGCAAATGCAAATACAACGTCAAACAAGAAGAAACGTAAACGCACTAATGACGATGACGATGACGAACTGCCGGCAGGACCCCAAGGCGAAACATGGAATGCTCTGGTCCGCGAGCATGACGTAGTTTTGACTACATACCAGGTATTACAGAAGGATCTGCATTTCGCTCGGCCACCTGTCAAGAGACCGAGGCGAGGGGGGAGATCAGAGCCTGTTCGAAAAAGGAGTTCGCTTATCACGATTCAGTGAGTGTTTTTATGCATTGTTACAAGAAGGCAGGCTAAGATACTTCACAGATGGGCGAGGGTGATCATGGATGAAGTTCAGCTCATGGGAAATGCAAACGCACAGTACGTTTCAGACTTTCTTCAAAGATATATCTGATTCAGCTTGTCAGAGAAATGGTATCCATGATTCCACGTCGCGCTTCATTCGCTGTTTCCGGAACGCCTGTTAATCGGTCGAATACCGTACAGGATCTGGATAAGACGTTAAAGTGCGTGTTGTTTGCTCCAGAAACTATAACATTTGCGGGCTGGGACATACTAACGCACCTCTCGGTTCTGCTTCACTTTGTCCATGCTGAAACCTTCCTCGTCTATTCATACGCGCCCCTTGCACCCCAATACATCTCTTCGTATCTCCCCACTTTCCTCCCCACTCTTCCCTCTTTTCACACTATAGGTTTATTGGAGCCTGGCATTCGCAACAGCACTGGATGCGTCTGCTCCAGCCCTCCTTCAGGCCCGAGCTTCAGAGTCTACTCGATCGAATTGTGATCAGGACGACAAAAGCTGCGGTCGCCAGTGAGCTTACTATTCCACCGCAGGAGTACTTTGTCGTGCCGATCCAGCAGGGACCTGTTGAGCAACACGTGAGTAACTAACAAGCCACCTTCACACAACAGTCACTTGATATTTGCTGTCTAGTTCTACGAGATGCAGGTGGAAGCGGCGAGTAAGTTTGCGTTACACGACTTGACGAGATAGGCTTGTGCTGACATGTTGCACCAGTGGAGGAGTTGGGCGTACCCAACCAACAGCCTACCCAGGCCCAGCTTGAATCGCTCGATATTGGCACTTTACGGAGCTGGTTCCGTAAACTGCGCATGGCGTGCATTCATCCACAGATTGGGCATTTACAAATGCACGGTGGCGTAGTTGGCGGCGCGTTCAAGTCCATTGACGACGTACTAAAGGATATGAAGGTAGGGGGTCATTTCATCGGTTAGGATGTAACTTAAGGAGCGCATATAGTACCAAGGTTGGGGTGGAGCCATCTCTATCCAACGGGGTTTGGTGAGCTCGTTTGTATCCACTAGTTGGGCCAGCTCGAACGCAACTCCTTGTTTAGCACCATACTCAACTTCGGCTCTCATTGTTATTGCACAAGCTGGACACGGCTCAAGGGAACGAGGAACGTCTTGCACTTCTCAAATATGTTCACACCCAGTCCAAGCTTCTCGAGGACGCTGTTTCGGACGCGATCCTGCGACAAGACGAGCTCGGAGTTGCTACTGAGCTTGGTGGTACGACTCAACCTGACAAACAACAACCTCGAGAGGATTTAAAGGGAAAGCAAAAAGAAACCGCGCCGGCTACCACTAACCGAGGGGACCTGTTGAACGACACAGTCTCGAGCGTGGCGCCGGAAACTCGCTTGGGTCGGATGAACTGGCAACATCTCATGGTGCGACGCGGTGCAATGATCAATAGGCTACGAGAAATCGTCGAATTGCAACATCGCGTGGTTTTCTTTTTAGGTGATTTCTATCACCAGGCGCAGAACACAGACGAGGAGAACCGGTGGTACAATGAGGCGGAGAACCTGAGGAAAAGGTTGTTGAAAGGTGTGTCCTGCCTAAGATTGTTAACACAGAGATTTATTGGTAGCAGAGTCCGAGATGAAAGTGAACAAGTACATGGATATCTCCAAAGGGTTTTTGAAACGCCTAGCAGGGAGCCCCAGGCAACTAGAGCATTGCGGAAAAGGTGGCATTATGACGGAAAACATTGTAAGTTCATTGAACCTTCGTCTGCTTTGGGGTATTAATGAATTATTTTAGTTAAGCGAAGCGAATGAAGCAATTCCCTACCTTGATAGCGTAAGCTCCAAGATGGTTTTTTGAACATGTGCTGAACATTTCCCCAGTTTCAAACCCTTATATCCCAACTGCGCGCGAATATAATTGAGCACCTAACGTTTCCTCTCAACGCGGAACCGGAGGCTGAAGCCGGTGCGGATGGCCACGAATACGATCGGTCTCTCGAAAGCCAAGCCAGGATCGAAACCTACCTTCAAGCCTACGAGCTTTTGCTTGCTGACAGGCTGAAATTGCTCAATGGCCAACACTCTTTAGTCGAAACTCAGCGGGTCGGTCGGAATCGGCCTGAACTTCTCGATACTGAGGAAGGGGCAGAGCCTAGCGGACTTGCTCCTGAAAAAGTGAGGATATTTGACGTCCTTCGGTAGAAATTACTAACTTCAGGTTGAAGGAGCTTCAAAAAGTGCTGGAGCAGGAGCGGGCCAAGTGCACTGCGCCAGTTGGGTTGAAACCATTGAAGGTAAGCATTACTGAAGAACACCCAGGGGCGTAGGCCGAATGTCCTGGTAGTTGGTAGTTAGAGAGCTTGCGAATGTCGAGAAGCGGTCGAACATAAAAGCAGAAGTCGCCATTGCGAGCGTGGAAGGAGGACGACTCAAAAGGCTTGTTTCGGAGGAAGGTATGTCACTAAAATGCATAACCTTGGGGCTTATCTCATGAGCGAGTACAGAGAAAGCGATGTCAACTCTTCAGGCTGAAATGGTCACATTCAGACAAACTTTCAACGCACGCATCGTCTATTACCGACAGCTACAGGCCTTGTCAGATTCGGTCATGGACGTCGAATGGACACGGGATGAACTTCCTATGTTAATTGCTCGCTGCAGAGGCCAAATTTCGGACGAGGAGGAAGAACTCAAGCAAGCGCAATCAAAGAACAGATACCTCGAGGTTCGTCGTGTTACAGTGGCCCGTAGTGAATAGACCTAACGCATATATGCTAGTTTGTGTCGAAGAAGATGTCTAACGAGGAGATTTCAAAGGAGGACCGGTGCTGCCAGATCTGCCAGACTGACTTTGATAACGGTTTTATTACGTAGGTGTTGCTCGCTCTCACATTTACCGGGGCTTATTTTGATTGATAGAAACTGTGGCCATGTGTTCTGCCGGGAATGCATGGATATGTGGCTCAAGCGGCGTCGTAACACCTGCCCTGCGTGTCGCGGTGCACTGAATAATAACACTCTTCACCGTGTTGATTTTGGGCCAACGACCTCCGAGACGACTCAGGCACAGGATGAACAAGGCGAGCGATCCGTGGGCTTCCCTATTTCACGATCGAGCATCAAATACCGGGTGTATGATCCCAAGCAGTTTGCCCAGTCCGAATGCCAAGGTCAGTACGGCGAAAAGGTATGTGGAGTATCTGTTAACTCGGACGCGAGTATGAATTGTTTTTGTAGATTCAAACCCTCGTTAGACATCTACTCTGGATTGAAGAGCAAGAACCCGGGTCTCAGTCCGTCGTGTTTTCAGGTGGGATCATTTAGCTTTGACTCGTCCATCATCCTGCACGGGCTGACACCTCACAGCTTGGGCGGACTCATTGTCAGGTCAGGCAGCTTTGAATCCATGCAAGCGCATTAACTCAACGGCTATATTTAGTAATTGAACACGCCCTTAAGCGCAACAACATTTCTTGCATTCGGGCTGATGGATCTCGAGCGAAAAGTGACCCTGTGCAGGACTTTAGGGACCAAGGAATCCAAGTGTTACTGCTGCACGGGCGAGTATAGTCATCACTCGACTTTAGTTACTGACTCGGCTTGACCCTAGGGAGAGGGAAAACTCTGGGATGAATATCACTTGCGCATCCAACGTGTTCCTTGTGGAGCCAGTTGTCTCTCACACGTTCGAGCTGCAGGCGATTGCACGTGTCGAGTGAGTGCTTGAATTAAACGTAGTTGGGCACGCGGCTCAAGTATAGCCTCAGTCGCCTCGGCCAGACTCGTGCAACCAAAGTGTTTTGCTATTACTGCAACAAAACGATCGAGAAGAACATTCTTGATCTTGCGGTCTTGCAGGAAAAATCGTTGTATGTTGCCCAAGGTCGAATTGCGAAATACTCGAGTAGTGTCGAAGAGGCGGGTTTGAAACCAAAGAAAGTGGCTGGGATGCGAGGAGATTATGTCGCAGAGTGAGCCTTTAATCCTCCCTGGTTTTTCATCTCCTGATTTTGCCCGTTCTCCTTGAAGCAAAAATGACTTACTATTCTGCATGTTCCCCGAGTCGGTCCGGCTGTCGGTGACTGGCCACGGTAGTACCACCGATCGTTCGCCCGCTTATACGATTGTTGGTGGAGAATCCCGGGCTATTACAGTGATGACTTAGAACACATGATTGTAGCTTACTATTTGGATGAAAATGACACAACGGTGGATTCCGAGTTTCCCTTTGAGCAAAACGTGATGGAAAGCCTCAAGTCCTTTTGTTCTGATACGACTTTCACTGCGTTTTGTGCGAGAGAAAACGCCTAATCCACCGTGGTGTGAATGCATTTCTGTTGTTGCACGTTTGGGTACCTAAGGTCACGTGCTACCGGGCTCACAATTTTGAGTTCTCTTCTTTCACACCACCAGCTAATGTAAATTTTGCGCTTCTGCATATTTATTTTCATCTGACGCATTAGCATAGGTCTCGATTGATTGTCAAAAACCTCCCGGCGTATGTCGACGATGCCCAACTGCGCAAACACTTTACGCAAGCATCTAATTCCTCTGCGCTGAGGCTTGGACAACCATCAACGTGAGTGATCTCCCCACTACTTCCGATAATGAGTAAAGAATATCTATAGAATAGTGCCTCTTAACTTGACTGACGCGCGGCTAGCTCGGCGGTCGGATGGGCAGTCACGTCAGTTTGCATTCTTGGGATATAAGACGAACGATGAAGCCGCTGCCGCCAAGGCTTACTTTGATCGTACCTATATTGGAGGGAGTCGTATTTCTGTAGAGGTCGTCGACTCGGTATGTTTTTGACGTTAAATTTAGAATCCTCTCGACCTGACTCTAGTTTAGACCAAAGCCCAGGAGCCAAAGCGAAAGCGCGCTCGCGCAACAGATGATCAAGCTCCTCAGGATCCTGTGCCTGCTTCGGTCACCAAGCCCCCAAGCGAATCCGGTACAAAAACTTCGAAGGTCCAACGTGATTTCATGGATGCTTTCGCCCCTCGAGCCAAGGGCCGCTCTTGGTTGGACAATGATGTTCCTCCGGAGGGCACGGTTGACCCTGACTCACCGCAAGCTGGTCTGAGGGCTAACAAGCAGGACGCTTCCGAGAGTGAGCCAGAAGATGCAGACTTACGAAATGAGCAGCCTACAACAATGTCCGATCTGGATTGGATGCGGTCGCGAATGAAGAACAGTCTGGACGATGAACGCCCCACCGAAAAAGTGTTTGCCCAAGACGACACGGATATGGGCGATGTTACTGGACAACCTAGCAGCACGAGTGCCCGAGAGCCACCCCCTGAAGAGCCTACAGAGGTCTCTCATTCAACAATCCAGACAAACAGGCTTTTCCTACGAAACTTAGCTTACGTCTGCACCGAGGAGGATATCCGCTCTGAATTTTCTCGGTTTGGGTCCGTTGAACAGGTGAGTGTTCGCCCGATTTAGCTCTCATTCCCATCTCGCTTCGTGATGATCACAGCATAGGGACAACTAAGGGCTCGCCCGATGTTGATTTATGTGGAAAATAGTAGATAAACCCCTGACTCCACCTGCTGCTTGCCTATCTTCGGGTACATCGCATAGGTACTGATGAGACATTGAAAGGTTCACATCCCCCTCACCACCGAGCGCACTTCAAAGGGCCTTGCCTATGTAACCTTTTCGGAAATCGGTTCAGCGACGCAAGCACTTCAAGCTATGGATCGCACCTCTTTCCAAGGTCGACTGTTACATGTCATGCCCGCGATCACGAGGACCAGCAAAGAGGAGGCGGATGCCCGGGACTCGAGCAGTGACCGAAAAAAGAGTGTCAAGAAGGAAAGGGATGCCAAAAGGAAAGAAAACGCAGGACGCGAATTCAATTGGGGAATGCTGTACATGAACGTAAGTACCAAGGAGGCTTCATATTTAGCTTGATCTTGAGTACGAGTTTGCCAGAGCGATGCAGTTCTCTCTTCCGTTGCCGATCGATTCAAAATTTCGAAAGCCGATATCCTGGACCCAGAGGCTACAAATGCCTCTATCCGCCTGGCTCTTGCCGAAACAAACGTTATCGAGGAAACCAAGGCCTTTCTTGAGACGGTGAGTAAATGCGATAAAAACAGCTTCATAGCCCTAATATGCAACGTATTTTCAGCAAGGGGTTTCACTAGATTCTTTCAGGTCTCGCGAAAAGTCGGACACGGTTATCCTAATCAAGAACATCCCGTATGGTACGACAGCGGAGGATCTCCGCAACATGTTCTCACCTTTCGGCGAGCTTTTGAGGCTTCTACTCCCGCCAGCTGGTACCTTGGGCATTGTGGAGTTTGTCCATTCTGTCGACGCTGGGAAAGCCTTCAAAGCCATTGCATACCGAAGGATCAAAGATTCTATTATATACCTCGAACGTGGTCCAGCAAAGATGTTCACAAGGTCTCCGAGCGATCAGCCGAAGGCGGCAAAGGATATGGTAATCAGTTCTGCTGTTGAACCGATCGTTATTTCAGGCGTTCCAGACGACAACGCAGAAATTCCACCCGGCGCCACCCTGTTTGTCAAAAACCTGGCTTTCGCGACCACAGGCGAAGGTCTTAACGCCGCATTCCGTTCCTTGCCTGGGTTTGCGTTTGCACGCGTGCAGACCAAGCCCGATCCGAAGCGGCCTGGCTCTCGTCTTAGTATGGGTTTTGGCTTTATTGGGTTCAAGAGCGTGGAATCTGCCCAGCGGGCGTTGTCGGGAGTGCAGGGAGCTGTTATCGATGGGCATGCACTGCAGGCGAAGTTTGCTAAACGTGGCGAGGCGCCGGAAAGAGCTGGCACAGCAACAGTTGGGCCTTCGAAAACAACCAAGATGATTGTCAAAAACCTGCCGTTTGAGGCTACAAAAAAGGATGTTCGAGAGCTATTCGGGTATGTTCACCGATATCTTGAAGCTGATTATAGCATTAAATATGATTTCTTACCTACCAGCACATACGGCCAACTGAAATCCGTCCGTGTTCCCCGAAAGTTCAACTCGAACACTCGGGGATTCGCATTTTTGGACTTCATTTCACGCCGTGAAGCTGAGAATGCCTTTACCGCCCTTCAACACACCCATTTACTGGGGCGGCATCTTGTACTTGAATGGGCCGAAGATGGCGCGGTGAACGTTGAGCAGCTGCGCGACAACGTGAAGGTTGGGTGGGGTGACGGGACCAACGTTCCCGGAAGAAAACGAAAGGTTGACATGTTGAATGGGCTCGGCGATAGTACTGCGGACTTGGATGACTGATTTGTGTTTAATTTTGACCAAAAATGTATGTTGTGCCTGAAGCACCTGGTGGCGTGTCGGGGCCGGCGCTAATTATGATTAGCTCAGAGTCCCTGCTGACACATCACACTGAAGAGACTTGTGGATGCCCACTGCAGCCTCTCGTCGCACGGCTTCGGGACCCTCAACTAAAACTCTAGCTTAGCTTGCTTTCATCCATTATTACTCCCCAGTATGAACGGTCCATATCCAAACGGCCCCTCCCCCGATTCGAATCACGTATTTGCTCTTCTGGCAGATTACACCGACTCGCTCGATTCACTCCCACTCGACTTGACTCGAAGTTTCAGTGACCTCAGGGAACTGGATGCAGTTTTACGAAGTACGTACACCGTCCTATTGCCTTCGTTCCCGTGCTTTCGCAGTGGGGTGTCGAGTCTGCACATCACCTGCTGACGATTTCACTCCCAACCAACATTACAGCCTCTATCAATGCAATCACCAGTAAAATAACCACCCTCACAGCTCTCCTTCAAGACCCGACAGCCACTCCAGCATCCAGGCTTTTTCTGCTACGAGAAATCGCAGATGCTGCATCGCACCTCAAGATGGGAGGAGAAGACAAAATTCGCGTGGCTGGGATAGCGGCAGAAAATGTAAGTGCTAGCTTTGGAACCCTCGCCTGAAAAGTAGCTAATTGCGGTTTATCCGCCACCTCTCAGCTCGCGGCTCACCAAACACACATTCATACGGTACTCAAAACGATTTCAATGGTTGCTCCACCTGCGGCACACTGTTCTAATGGGTCCGATTTCGATCCTACCACCCATGCTCGACGAACCACCTTCCCTCACGTCGCTCCGGCTCTCGAGCACGTCTCGGCACCTAGTCCACAAAAGCGTAGACGTGTCGGGGAAGGGAGGCCCGTCAATGGAAACGGGACATACGGCTCGAGTAACGGTCGTGCACCTCCAAAACGCAAACCGTGAGCTACCTAGATTTTACTCGAATCCTTGTTAGCTAACATATAAGTCAGCCCTGTACAAGCTCGCCAACTCTCACCAGCAGAAAGCCTCCGCAGCTTTGGCGCGACAGCCGGGTACTCGAATCATGGTGCCAATGGCTTCTACGAGAACGGTTATGGACATCACAATGGTGTAAGCATCTATTTCAAATTGTGGCAACACCCGTTGTTTACACCCTCCAGCGCCACCATGATGATGAAGACGGTACAGACGACGATGCAGTCGCTGCTACCAATAACCATTCTAGCAGCTCACGCTCTCGAAAACCACCACGCCGCTCGAATAATGCCCCAGTGGTGGCCAATAACGCTGGCGCCAACCCTCACGAAGATACGAGCAGTCTAATGGATGTCGTAATAGCTCATCCCAGCGATGATGAAGAACATTCGTTCCGCCCGCCAGAGGAACCGTTGTACTGTACGTGCAAGCGAGTTAGCTTTGGGGAGATGATTGCTTGTGACAACGACGATTGTCCATACGAATGGGTACGACTCCTGCGTTTAGCGTGCCAAACAATCCAACTGAATTTAATTGCAAATACACAGTTCCACTTGGCTTGCGTGGGTATCACAAAGCCTTCACCAATGGAAAAATGGTATTGCGACCGTTGTCGCGAAGATGCCGCCCGAAAGGCTAATGCCGAGTCGGCTAATGCTAACGACGCCACGATTAGCACTTCGACAACAAACGGTGCGAAACCTGCCCGGGGAGGGCGTGGTCGAGGCAAGGGTGCTGGCGGAGTCAAGCGGGGGCGCGCTGTTAAGTAAATGCCGGGCCACCCGTGCATTTCTTGGGTTTTCTGTATGTAGTATGTATTGTTGTTCCACTAGTGTCTCTATATACCTTGGCGCTTGCTGTAAGTACAAATAATAGCAATCTTGAGTCCGACGTCAATCTATCCCATTCGTCACTCCTAGTTCATACACATATAATGACACTCTAAATGACTTGCAGAAAATCTTTCACCGTTTGCTCCCACTTTCAGTTGTCGAACGCTTGGAGCGTGCGGCTATACGGCGCTAAATGCAAGTGCAGATCACGTGCGACCGGTGAGGTTAGTCAGGAACTTCAGTGCTTGGCTCTACAACCGGTACGGAAGCAGTGCAGTTTGAATAAGTCTCTTACACACTTGGAGGACCTTCGTACATATTACTCGGATTATTCAACTAGCAGAAACAGCGGGTGAATCTTACCTGTTTCCCACGCATGCGAACTGTCACTCTCTGATCACCCGTATTTCCCTCTTGTAGTGATGCAAAGTAACGATGGCTGCTAGACAACGCTTGAGCGGCGAGCCTGAACCCTTCAAAATACGTGTGTCCAGAGCTTCGCTTGTGCACCGTGTCACCAACTGCCAGATATGTTCCGTCGCTCTTGCTTTGCCCTTGTGCAACCGTTTCCCCGTCCGCCAACCCGCACTGTGGATTGCATCAACCAAACTTGAGGTATGTTTGGCCTTTACGCTTTGGGACACACAATCCCCGGCCGCTGTAGTACAGTTTGACCTTCCGGCCAGGACTGATATTTCAATGATGTACAGTGACTTTCAAATGAAGGTACCAACCGAACAACGCGGACCTCCGCAAAAACCGCTGTCGTCGCTCTGCCGCGGCTAATAACCAGGACGGCTAGATTTCGGCATTGTGGGAAATGGGATTGTTCGGGTATCTCCTTGAACAGTCCTCTGCGGTACGTAATCGGGGAATGAACGCTCCCGCCCGGGCTTCTAAGTAGCCTGTCTTAGCGGTGTCTTGGCGTGCCTCAACCCTAAAGAGCTTGCTCCTATCAAATATAAAGCAACTTGTGGGCGCTTGGAAATTCTGCTTTCCCTGAAATCAAAGACGCCTGCCAGTTAACCTGGAATTTCATGCTGTTGACTACTTTGCTATTAGTAGCTTGCTCGAAGCTTAAAGCTACGTTATCTCCGTCATCCCGCCGGTTTCGGCTCCCCATGCCCACGAATTATTACATCCGAACTTGACTGCTGATTCTGAAATAACCTCGTAGACCCGTATCGAAGGTGTCGCTCGGAGACATATAGTTTATCTCTGTGACGCTGCTGGATCTTTGACATCAACGACGACGGGAACAATACGCGCTCAGCCAGCCGCGCTCTAGCCATTGGATTTTCTGTCTAGGAGGTTCGGTTAATATTGCGACAGCGCTTGAAGCGCTCTGCCCGAGTCTTCGCCTCCAGTCTTCTGTGGCTAGCGAACAAAAGGCTCAAGCACTGCTTACGGCATTTCTGACCGCCCATCCTCCTAAATCACTCGTGTGATGCTCGAGTCAAGCTTACAACCTTTAACCCCTAATCGAAAAAGACGGGTGATGGGTTTCAAACACGACTGCAGGTGAACCAGCTCGGCCACTTCGTCACCCCATATTTGTTCTAGACAGCTCATCATACAGCTATTCGACATATCCAACACGAGTCATGGATGAGCCCACGCGCCCCGTGGTAGATGCTGTGCGCGGCACTTGTTTGACCAAATCAGCGTCAATAAGTGCCCCAATGCCTTGAATCCCTGAAACCTATGAGCCCAGACGGAAGAATTCGATGCTGAACCAGTTCAACACAGTTGCCCCACGGCACTGGAACAGAATCACTACGCATACATTCGCCTGACTGCAAGGGTGATTGATCTAATCCTGACCTGCAGGCGTGCATGCGCTGCTTGAGATCTTTGTGCTTGTGGTTCAGCTTACAGTCCCTACCACATTTCGTGGGGTTCTCTGTACCCGAAGTGAGGGAGCTTGGAGATGCCCGCTCAAGAACTTACGTTGTATACCCCGGACCTTTGTTGTGACTCAACTGAGTCAACCATAATAAAATAACAGAATTTAGTAGTTCTAGTGAGCGCACCTCGGCAGATAGCAATGGCATTTCGTTTCCGCTTGCAGTTCGGTCAATGATGTCAATACGTCATCTTAGAGCCGAGCAAAAATTAATGGGCACAGGATCCACATTCTTGTTCAAGCATTGTCCTCTGTGGGCACTGTGCTTTGGCCGACCAAGGCCCGAAGCGTGCAAGCCCGTCAGAGTTCGTAGCTGGACTCCTCTGACATACGATAAACAGATCCCGATTGAATCATTGACCGATGATGGTAATTCCTATAACGAATTAGCGTGGCCGCGCAGCCTTGTGGAACATTTTTTCACCTGACTCTTGGCACGCATGGAACTCGAAAGCTTGTTAAGTTAAAACAGATTGGTCTAGGTAATCAAGACAGGGGGTAAAAACGAAAACGATACAGATAGCCGCGTACAACATCAACTCGAAGGTTACACTGCGCATATATACTGCAGTCAAGAAAGCATGGTGTCACATCCAGAAGAGACCAATTAGAAACATCACATATCGTACAATCTAGCTGGGAATAAATTCTTGTCATCGTACACGTCCATCACGGGTAGGAGAAAGTTGTTGTCGCTTTAATTCACCATGTCACATCAATGCGATAATTGTGGCTGATCCGCTGTGAGGATGAGCTGTACCGTGCTTCAACGGCCTTGGGTGCTTCGTTCCACGATCGCGGGGTTCCTCCCGACAGCTTCGACACCGGCCATGCCCATGAGCATGACACTGTCCATGGCGGCTGTGGCTGCGACGCTATCAGCAAGCTCATAGACCGCCAAACCCCCATCGAACAGTCGCCCGACGTAGCCTACCATGCGCTTGTATTGGCCGCCACGAGTGACGATGTCCATCGATGGATCCTCACTGCCATAGTGTGAAGATGGGGTAGTGTAGCTACGGCATTCAAACAGCAGAGTACCCGCCCCAGCTGCAAGATAGCGCTGAACCAGAGGAACAAAGGCCCAGATCAGAGTGGTACGTGGCGGGAATCGCTTGCGAACGACTGGAGGAGGAGGAGGGCGGAGATTGGCCTGTGGGTGAGGGAACATAAACGGAGGGGAGATTGGACGAGGTGGGGGCTGTCGGCCGTACTTGGTCATCGGAGGGGGTGTCGGGTACGCCGAGGCTCTATAATCCTGAAGATATGAGATTGCTGACGCAGATGGTGCAGGAACCGAAGGGTTTGAAGAAATGTCTGCTGGCGTGAATGCAAATAATGGGTCAAACCCGTATTCTGTCGCCTGGTGGGACGGCGTTGCAGTGCCGCTCGCGTACGCGCGGGACCGCGGGGCGGGGGCGCCGGTCGTCGCCCCACGTGAATCGTTGCCGCTCCTGAACGAGCTCGGGGTGCCATATAGCGCCACGGCGTGGACGTCGTTGCCCTCGCGCTGGAACGAGACCATAGTGCTCGACGGAAGATTTCGCACGTTCTGAACCTGTTGGCCGCTTGGAGGCGAGTTGTCTCCTGAGCTATTTTCGGGGAACGGCGCAGATGGCGACCCGCTCGCGCGAGTTTCAGTCCCTGATAGGTTGGGGTCGCTCGTGCTGGCTACGGGAGTAGTGACGAGGCGCATTTCGATCACCCCGCTGTAGGGAGACGCGTCCATGAAGTGCTGGAGGAGCGCGGGTATCGATTGGTATGGGGTAGCCAAGTCAAGACGGTACAGCATTCGGCGATAGTCGCGCATGATTTGTACGCTGGTCGGCTAGTAAGCAGGGGTTATAAAAGTCTGGCCACAGAAAAGGGGCAAGGCGCATACCTTGTAAGGAACAAGGGTGTACGAACGAGCCGTAGCAGTGGGCAGCCTAGGAGGAAATATTAGGCAAACGATTTAGAGGGGTTTCTGGCGCCCACCTCGTCCGGAGTTTGAAATCTCGTAAAAGAGTAAAGCGGGGGCGCGCACAATGTAAGATGTAGAGGAGAGACTGAGGGCCTTAGATGTCAAACGCGACAGGACCGAGTACTTATACTTGGGCAGGAACCTAATTTCCGAGTTACCGCAGCCATTGCTGACGCGTGGTGATGGTTCAAGCCTAGTAGATGGAGTTCGGCTGACCGGAGCAGCCTATTCCGGGTTTTGAGTAACAGAAGTGCGAGCATAGTGACTCTTTTCTGGCAGAAACAAAAACGTCAAGGTAAGAAGTCAAGTGATCGACATGAAACCCTTCACACCGCCACCGCGTGGAGTGTTACAGGATCGCCGGTGAAATTTTTGTTGTACGCATGGGGATTTATCTTTCAATTTATCGCACGACTGCACATAACTGAAGCTGTTTGCGCAGACTACCCAACACTACATTACTGCCTCGTACATTTACTCACAAATACTCTAGGATATGAGAAACAAGTCATGATCACGTGCCTATCGGTGAAAGTCCTTCCGCAGTCCCAGCGCCAACAACTGCTGCGCGTCCCGCCGCTCACATTGATTCACCGGGACTGCGTCCGTATTATCGACGCCCCGCAGCCCCATCGCTGATACGCGGTCATAATTACTCCAGTCTTGCTCTAGGCTCCGCCCCGACATCCGCCTTGCCGCAGCACATCCGGCAAAGTGATCTGCAGGAACAAGTTGTCCGCGAACTGCTCTTGGCCTTCTTTAGTATTCACAAGTCGATCTACTCGCTTGTCCCCAGCTAAACTGCCGCGGACAATTATCGGAACTCATCCTGGATTTAGCTCTTGACCAAAAACACTCCTTGTCTGCTCGGTTTCTCTGCCAGAGCCGAGTCTTGAATACTCGATTGATATCAACTTACCGCTTTAGAGTCCCCTGTGTCAACCCCCAATATCCCTCGCCCTCCAGATCTCGGTCCACATGCGGCCCGTGTGCAACCCTAGGTTACGGGCCCTCGAACATGCCGGGTTATGGGGCACATACCTCGTGTGATGGGATGCGCCCCGGTTCTCGGCCATTGGTCATTAGGAGGCTTGGCCAGACCAGTTTCATCCAGGCGGTCAACTCGATCAAGTATGGTAACCTCGGTCGCTGCTTCGTCTCAAAGCACACTAGGACAATGGTTGCTTTTGGGCTACGCAGACCGCGACCCCGAACTCTCATGCCAGGCTTTTGGGCAAGCTGCGCTCATCCAACGGCTGAAGCATCCACTTTGAACTTGCAGCATTTGCTTTTCAGCTTGTATGTGCCCGCAATAAAGCTGCTTGGCCGGCTACACTCGAGAAGATATGTAGTTGGCTTCTGCGTGACACCTATGCACTTTTTAGTCCGTTGTACGGTTATCATGCACAAGAGGCTGGAGGACCGGAATTGAGCTTATAGGATGTTGATTCCATTTTGGGACATTAGAAGTTACAAATATGCATAGTCTGAAATTAGATTTGTTAGATGGGCTACAACCGGAAAACCATTTGTCTTCAAAATATTATCACTCGGACATTCGGCGTAATCCGTGCTTTGGGAGCTCGGAGTATCTGTGGGTTTACTCTAAAGAGGTAATGTTTGTAATTAAGGTATTTGAAGATGTGTAATGAGTTGGCCACGTGTATTGGACGCTAATGTAATTGAATCGAGTCTTATCTTGACAGGCGCCACGCGACGTGAGACAAGAACATTTACTTATGCGGCCATCGCACTTGTCTGCACTGCACAAACGAGAGACACTCTTGCTGGAAAAGCTCTCAGGCGGCTTTGCTCACTCAAAGTAAATACCCAATCTCGGTCGGATCGCACGCTAAACAGTATTCCCGGTGTGGCTCAGGTTTCTCCGCGCCCACACTAACTGTGTCAACGCAATCGCATTTTCAAAGGGCGATGGCCGGTGGATGGCTTCGGCCGGCGATGGTCTGTGCGTTTACCTGAGGAGCGATGCAATATGTATTATGACCATGCGGCCACTAATTATCAGATACGAATTTGTGCCTGTGGGATACGTTTCACGAGTTTTTTCAAGCCTGTTCGACGCCGGTCGCTAGAGGCACGACGGAATTAGTATGCCCTGCATCATCCTAGCGTGGGCATGCAGGCTCATCAGGCCTCCAGAGGAAGAATGTACTTGCACTCGCCTTTAACGCGACCAACGACAAAATATACTCGTAAGCAGGACCGGCCCGCTGCTCCCTCAATTTCTTTTGACTTTAGCTTAGAGTAGGGACCCATTCGCAACTAGTGCAGTATGATATCGCCCGATTGCCCTCGGAACAAGCCAGGGGATGCGCCTTTAGTAGCTCGAGCCACACAACGGCAATATGTTCCCTCGAAACCACCCAACTTGGTGGGGGGACTAGAGCCGCGCATGCACGCGGGTACGACGACGTACGCCCCCGTTTATTACTACCCCCGAACTAGCCTAACTGGAAGTAAACTTTTATAGTCTATTACCTACTCGGTCTCTACGCACCCAACACACCCGAGCCTCGTTATCACGGCCGATGAGGAAGGCCTAGTTCGTCTGCACGACGTTAGGAGCCCCGGGGCTGGGGCACTACCCTCTATGGAAGGGCTTCTTTTCCGCAATTCCGAGATCAACGATGCGCAATGGTGTCCCGCAGTGGGAGCCGCGCATTCTTTCATCGTTGCGCAGGCAGACGGCAACGTCTGGTATGTCCAGTATACCCTGTCTATTTCCCCAGGGCACGAAACATGTCACTAGCAGCGTGCTGACAGTCCTATGTCAGCCTCATGGACTCACGAATGGCGTTCTCTGCATCGATCAACCCCGTCGAGGACCCCAAAAGTGTTGTCCAACGTGTAAGGAGAGCCAATTGGCTTTTTGCCCTAGCCTTCATTTCTGAAGCGCGGTAGTATGCTACTTGGGTCTCCAAGCCAGGTTCGGCTTCGCGCTGTGCCCCTGAACCATCTAGTGTGGCCTTTAGCTCGGATGGCACACTCATGGCGCTCACACTCAAGGTAAGACGTTCTTTGTCCTCCTGCTGCGCGCACCGCTCATCATGGTCGAGTTGCAAAGAACTACGTACCGGTTCTATACGACACCTTTGACGTATTTCCGCTTGCCCAATGCGGCGCACTTCCTGAACCGACTGGCGGGCCCAGCCCGGAAGCTCGCTCGTACGCTAACAACTGCACGGTAAAGGTGTGTAGGCGATGAATCCTTTCAAACGCAGCCGAGCTGACAGTGTTGGGCTCGTACCCCTGGTCGACTCTTTCCTCATTGTCGTAGCACGGTTCATTTGGAGGTTCAAGCATGGGCCTTCCAGAAGACTCAATATACTGCGCGGGCTCCGACGACTTTCGTGCATATGCATGGGCTATCCCTCCTATGGACCAGCTAAAATCTACAAGGCGCTGCTGCGCAAAGGCTCGATGGGTGTCTGAAACCTGTGAAGACAGAATCGGTACGTGCGTGACAAACACGAGTTGCAAGTCCGGCTAGCTAAGCTCGACTTCCCACCCGCCTGCTATCGCAACTCTGATCATTACGTCGCGCTGCACTGTTGTAGCTTTTAGCACTCCTGATGACTCCCAAGCCGTTGCCGTACCGGATAGTTTGATTCAGCCAGCTTTTCGCCTGGGTGGTCGGTTTACCCTCACTTTCCTGCTTCGGCAACTGTCTCATGTTTTGCTAGGCCACAAGTCTATTGTAAACACAGCAGCCTTCCATCCCTCTTTGCCCCTCATCGTCACGGCAGGGATTGAAAATCACATACTCATGCATGGTACACATTCTATACCGGGTGGGCAGCTCACCGAACGGCCCGAGCACACCCGAGTGCTTCCCCCACCGTCTACCCTCTCTCGGCTGAATTTCCGGGCAAACACCTACGGTTTGGATGTAATGACGATGGAGGAAATTGCGCTGTACAGAACTATTCCGCGTGACGACCGTTCTGTGTTGATGTTCGATGAGTGCGTGTATTCTCGCTGCCTTTAACCGTCGTTCAGACCTAGCTAACACAACCCAACCACTTCGTTGTATGTTTACTCGTTCCCTCACACTAACAGACTTTTGCGTCTCGAAGGGAGTCCTAATATCTTCCAAACTCGTGTACAGGTTCCTCTGAACGATAACCTTGATTGAAACCTCCAATGTATATATGTTTTCATGTCAAGTAGTGTAAACACGGTGTTGTAGCAGTCTACTGAACAGTGATTGTGCCATTCACATATACAGCCTGGCTGGTCCCAACCTTTACGCTGAATTTGCCGGGCTCGACGACAAACTTGTTCTGGAGAGTCCAAACAGCGAGGTTCTGGATCGGGATAGACACTGATACTGCCTTGGACTGGCCAGGTGCGAGGGCAACCTTAGCAAAGCCTTGTAGCGACTGAACTGGAGTGACGACTGAGCTGACAAGGTCAGTCATGTAAACCTATGCGCCAGGTGCAAAAAAGCCATCAGCTACCGTTCGATGTGCCCATATGCACGCTCCGATGTATAGGCTCACCTGAACAACCTCCTTGCCCGCACGAGCCCCAGTATTCTTGACAGTGACGGCCACCACAAGTGTGTCCTTAGCGCTGAGCGTGGATTTGGAGAATGAAAGGCCAGAGTATTGGAATGTTGTGTACGATAATCCATGCCCAAAGCTCCAGAACGGTACTGGGGAGTCGAGGGTATACTGAACATGGAATGAGTCCGTCAAACGTCTCGAGGTTATGAAAGGACGTTTGAGGCTTACTTCGTGTCCAAACACCAAGGTTCCATCATCTTTGATGTAACCTGGCCCGGTCCAATCGACAGGGCGGGAGCCCTTCAAGTAATCGTAGAACGCCGGCGCTGTACCGACGCTGCGCGGCCATGAGACGACAGTTCGGCCTGTGTCAGCATGTCGTTAGGGATAAGCAACCAGGTATGAGCATCGGACACACCGGAAGGATTGTAGTCGCCAAAGATGACCTCCGCGAGAGCACGCCCTTGCTAAAGGGTGGCCATTGGTTATTAGTGGCTACTCGGGACCTACGTACGATAAACCTACCAAGTCACCACCGTAGAATTGGCTGATAACCGCATCCGCATCTTTTTACAAAGGGATATGAATCAGGAACGTATCACATATATCAAGCAACAAGTCAATGCTTACTCCTGTATACCCAAGTCTCGGAGATAGGTTTACCAGAGACGTAAACGACGATAACTTTCTTGCCCGTTGCTTTGATGGCCTTGATGAGATTAAGTTGAGCACCAACAAGCGCAAAGTCTGAAACATCGACGTGTTCTCCAGTAGTTGCGTTTTGCTAGCGCAAATCAACTTAGCATATACTCGGTAAAATTGGAGAGTCTGCTTACCCCTGACCAGAGCAAAGTTTGGTCAAGCGACCAGGTTCCGACTGCAACCACGGCAATGTCGGACTTCTGGGCAGCGGCAACTGCCTCAGGGAAACCGTCCTCGGATGCCGACCACAATTTACACCCTTCAGCATAGTTGATATGAACGTTGGTACCAGCTAGGACCTGCTTGAAGCCCTCCAACGCTGGTGTTCGCAATAGATGTAAGTATATGCTATGTGAGGGTAAAGTAAATCCACATACGTGAAATGCCATTGTCCTTGGCGCCAAAGAACACATAGTCGCCAAACTAAAAACAAGGTCAAACACCGGTATGATCCGTATATCCGTAACCCACTCACAATGACTTGCCCAGCGGAAGGACCGATCAAAGCAACAGACTTGATCCCAGTCTTGCTGAGAGGCAGCGTGTTATTGTGGTTCTCGAGCAGGACGATCGACTCGCGCTCAATTTCAATCAAGGTAGCCAAGGTGTCGTTGGTTCGGATATATTTGCCATAGTCGGGGTACGGGTACGGGTTCTCGAAGAGACCCAGCGCAAACTTGGTCCTAAGCATATAGCTAACGGTCTCGTCCAAGGCCGCTTGCGAAACTTTGCCAGCTCGGATTTGATCTGCAGAAACGAGTATGGATGTGTGGCTGGAATCTTGATCCGGAAAATAGATAATCCATACCAGGAAGAGTAAGATAGGTGTAAGTACCGCCTCCCATTTCTCCTTGGAGGCCGTTCTCCAGGGATAACTTTGCACAGCATTCCCGAGTCTCGCAAGTACCGTGCAGCGTCATAGGGAGGTCAACCTAGCATATATGCTCTTAGTCTCCTGGATTATGGCACTTCACACGAACTTACCGAGCTGTATAAATTGCGTACGTTCCGAAATGATTAGCCAGCGCATTGGCCAATTAATAATATAAACCTACCCAGCATCTAGAACGCAATTAACATGTAGTTCTTAGGATCGATTGACAAACTTACCAGAGACCACCCAGTATTTGTAGCCCCATTCACGGCGCAGCTGTTACGAAACGCATAATAGGTCAGAGATACTCTTGTTATAATCAACAGCAGGCTCACTATCTCCACGAGAAGATCTACATGATAGAGTTAGATGGCGTGAATAGCCGGGGTCTCGAGATCCACGTACGATTATTGGTGACAGCGGGTATACCGTCGTAGCTTGAATACGCCGTCATGATGGACAAAGCGTTCATGCAGGCACGGTTGAAGGGCTTCAGATACGTTGAATGGAGCTCTCGTTCGCCGCCGGAAACTTGCGCAATATTTCTAATAGATTGTTCGCTTTAGTATAGCACATGACGTCGTTATATGCTACTTACAGTCCACCTTGCGGAGATCCGAATGCCGCGAAATGTTTACATGTCGCAGCCATGCGAGCAATCGCAGTGCTAGAGGTATTGCGGCGTTTACCAGTTTGTAGCCCCTCGACAAAGGCCAGGCCCATTTCTCCAGATCTGTGATTGAGCCGGCGTAAACCTTGGGTCTCTTTGATCGGAATCTCATCACTCACAAGAAATGGTCCTCTCCAAAGTTTTCTTCGACACGACCCCAGCGCAACTCGCGACTCAAATCCACAACCGGGGCAAAAATGTGACTTATACCGAACGGCTCCGCCTCATTGGTAACTGCTGTCGCAACCTTTTTCACCAAGTCGGTGTTGAAGGAGCAAGCCATGGAGAGCGGCGAGGGGAAAATCGTCCCATTGTTGGTGAATCCGTGTAAGCCTTCACAGCAGATGGTTTAGACACAGCTGAAGGTACAAGAGAAAACGACCTCAGACCTTCGGACTGGAACATTGCTGGAATTCCAAGAGTAGTGTTCTCCATCAAATATTTTTGGCCAATGGTGATTGCATAACTGAAGTCAGTTATTCAGTACCGGACCTGAAATTGGATCATAGCATACACTCACGCAAGCTTCTCGTATGTGGCAGAATATCCAGCTGTGAATCATACGGCATCAGTGAATTCATTGCGGTGGATACATAGGTGACTTACCCCAGATTGAGCCAGCTTTGTACTGCATCATTTGAGCGAGCCCAGTAGCATTGTAACTGGAGAAAGAATACTATGAATATGGCTTCAATAATAGGAAAATAGACTAACGTAAGTGTGTTATCGGCAGGGTCGGCCATGTTCATCCAGCCATTGATATCGCCTTGGATGATCTGCGCAACTTTTTCTTCCAGGGTCATTCGGGAGAGTAGGTCTTTAACCCGATCTTCAATTGGCGCTTTCGGGTTTTTGTAAAGCGGGGCCCCAGCAGTAGGTTTAGGAGTGCTCGTCGTAGTTTTAGTCGTTGATGCAGTCTTAGTTGTACTGAAAGAATAGGACGTAGATTTAGAGGTGCTGCGCTGTGCCAGCGCCATAGGCGTCGAGGCTGCAAGCAATAAACCAGACCAAGCTATCGTCTTCATGTTGGTGACAGGCCAAGGGGAGTCGGTAGCATGAGGTCCTCTTGTTACTATTAGGGCGGTATAAAAGCAAGCCAGCACGGCTGGCCGGCCAAGAATTCTGAACAATCTGGCGAAATGTAAGAACGCCTTAGAGAGGAGGGATTTCTCCGAAGAGCTCCCATACGGTGTTAATGGCGAAACAGGCAACTATTCGTGTCATGAGGTGCGGGCCGGAGGCTTCTTTGTGTACAAAAGGTACCCAGAGGTAGATTGAAGAGTAGTGCGAACGGGAGCTACACCCAAAAGAAGGATGTCTGACCGGAAGGGATTACCTCCTGTGGGCTTCTCATTTTAGCGACCAATTTTGCGTATAGAAGATGTGCCTAGCTGTGAGGCCGCTAAGCTGCCAGAAGGGCGATTGTCGGCGTTCGGCGTCATTAGAATAACGGGCCGCTCAACCAGACTCATGTAGCTCCGGTCGTCGCATCAAAGAGGCCCGATCGCTACCATTCCTGACACATCACGTGAAATATTGGTACCGAACCTTGCGAGTACCTGTGTGTTCAATTGGTATCTCAACCAATCCCTAAGCGACACTTCAAGGCATCCCAGACAAAGCACTCTAGCTATAGCCATGGCATCTCTTGATAGTCTTCTTTTGGAAAAGTTCCTTCCGAACAAAACCACGCGACTTCAGGCCGAGTCTTTGCTGCGAATGGCGCGGCTGCGCACTGCTCCTGGGACAGGCATGTCTGTGGACGAGGGTGGAATTGGCTTACCTGCGATATGTGCATTAATAGCTTGCGAGAGGTGAGAATCTACAGGAAAAGGTCCTTGTAAAATCTAAAAAAAGTTATTAGACTAGGGGACCGGTCCTTCTCCAAAGAAGTGGCTCAGCGGGCGTCTTGCCTTCGACCTCAGCTATTCGAGCAGACTCTCACGATTGTTCGAACGGTGCTCAAAGAGCAGGACAACATTGCTCCATCTCGAAGCACCCGGTCTACGCAGCGACCGATTTCGTATGACAGCTTAACCAAAAAATACGGAGCAAACCGCGTTGAGCCTCATATTGTCAAAGAGTGTCAACGGGTAGAGCGCGAACTTGCCAAAGCCCTAGACGATAATTCGGGCTGGAACGACCGAAGGATTACTGCTACAATTTTCTGGTGGTGCTGTGAGGCGAGGGGGGTGCGTGCAATGCTTGTTAAGCCACTACCCAACACTTACGTATTCTTTTTTAACACAATGAAGATTCAAACCGTGCCTGAAAAGGAGTACATGAAGGCCCACGAGATCGCCCAAAACGATTGGAACCTTATCAGGTTTCAACTCACCCGATGTATGCAGTACGATTATCAGCGACTCCGGTCCAAAGCCACAACGACCACAAAAGCCCCTCCACCTCGACCTGCGAACGTCATCAAGATTCGGCGCGGTGCCCGAAAGCCAGCCCCTGAAGCTTCC
>WSLM01000156.1:0-26760 GCA_019677335.1 Ceratobasidium sp. UAMH 11750 | reverse complement strand
TGACTGCCATCGCTGCCAGTCCCCCTAAGAGATTAACTAACCGTGTGATTAATCTTTAGCCTTCTAACATATCTATATACTGAGTTCTTAATTGATCTTGGTAATCGTATCTACAACTCTTAGCGTATAGAACGCACTCGCCTCTGACAAGGCTCACGACTAAATACTTAAGAGCTTCTGGCCCTGTCTTCTCCTATTCTAGGCGACTAGTTATAGGAATTATCATACACCTCCAAGGGATCAATTTACCTCCATTAACTGGTAAATCCCTTAAGAGTATCCTTTCCCAGGTTCGCGCATACACCTGGAACCTGATCCCTCACGCAAGCACCTCCGTCTCTAAGTTGGTACATCCAGCGCTTGTGCATACACTCCAGAAGTTACACAACCTATAACAGAAATCACTGGTGCTCCAGCTTATTGGAAGGTTGAGTAGTCTGAATGTGGGTCCCATCTAAGTATACCCTTGAACAGACTTCAATCTTAGGTGCTTCACGATGCTTCCAGTTGCAGTATTCAGAGTTTCTCCAGTTTGCAATTGTTAAGGCTGCCTTGGCTTCCTCATGAATCTCTTTGAGGTGGTTGGCCAGATTGTCAGATTGAGGCACATTGCTTTCCTTGGTATCTCTAACTGTAAAGTCTGGATGGTAACCATAGCAGAGGTAGAAGGGGGAATGTTTGGAACCCAAGTGCTTCCCATTGTTGTATGCAAACTCTGCCAAAGGCAGTGATGCAACCCAACCTGTCTGTCAGTGATTGATATAGTGATGTAGGTAGATTTCGACAAACTGGTTTAGGCGTTTGCTCTGTCCATTGACTTGGGGCCTGTATGCAGTGGAGAAGTGCGGCTCTATTCCTAAACACTTGTAGACTTGGCGCAGGAACTTGGCATTGAAGTTGGGGCCTTGGTCCAAAATTGTTTCCCTGGGCAAACCATGAAGCTTCCATACATAGTTGACAAAAAGGTTTGCAACATCCACTGCAGTAGCATCTGGATGGGGGTATGAAGTGCACCATTTTGGATAATCAGTCTACTACAGTTAGGATGGCATCATAACCTTCCAACACAGGTAATCCTACAATCATATCATATGTTATCTCCTCCCATGGTTTATTGGGTAAGTCTATGGGCTGTAAAAGCCTGACAGGAGCTTGGTTGGAGTGTTTGTACCATATGCATGAGTTGCAGGCCTGGATGTACTTGGTGATGGCTAGCTTCATTCCTGACCAATAGTAGTCCCTGGATAGGAGGTCTAAGGTTCAGAAGTGCCCAGGGTGCCCTGCAGTAAGATTGTCATGCTGGCTTTTTAGGACTGCTTTGCTGATTTCTGGTTCACTTGGTACATATATGCAGTCGTGATAGTACAGTAAACCATTATCTAGGTGCCAGCCTTTAACTGGAATGTCTTCCTCTAGGGACTTGAGGATCTTGGAAACCGGCTTATCATCTGGGAGAGCATCTCTAATCATGTCGTTGAGATCGCTATCTGGCAGAATTGTGGAAATGAAAAGCTCACAGCTTATGAGCACTGGGGTTTCACCCCCCTCTTGAACCACCTGTTCCTGGAGGTTGTCTCAACAGGAGAATAGGTCAGCATTGCGGTTCTGTACCCCTGGCCTGTATTTGATCCTGTAGTTGTAGTCTGCCAAAAATCCCATCCATCATGCCAGTCTGCTGTTTAGATCCCGTTTGACTTGGAAATGTTCCAGGTTCTTGTGGTCTGTTGGGATCTTCACAGGGATTCCAGAGCCTTCCAGTAAGTGACACCATTCCTTTAGAGCCCTTATAACCACCAGGAACTCTTTGTCATGTATGTCATAGTTGTATTCAGCTGGGGATAGGGTCTTGGATAGGAAGGCCACTGGGTGAAGCTTGTCATCTTTCCCATTTGGCTTAGGACAGCACCGGTGGCAAAATTGGAAGTGTCACATTCCAGGAAGAACTCCTCCTTCACATTAGGCTGGATGAGCACAGGGGACTGGATCAGAGCTTGTTTCTGGGAGTTGAATGCTTTGTCTTGTGCTTCACCCCAATTCCATGGAAAGTCCTTTCTTAGCAACTGGTACAATGGCTGTGCCATATTGCTGAAGTTAGGGACAAATCTCTGATAGAAGTTTACAAAGCCCAGGAATTCCTATACCCCTTTGACAGTGCATAGTGTTGCCCAATCAACTGCTTCAGTAATCTTGGCAGGGTCAGCTCGCACGCCTTCACCACTGGCAATAATCTCAAGATAGTGGACCTCTGGCATGAAGAAAGCACAGATGTCCAAGTTGCAGTAGCAGTGTGCCTTGTGCAACCTAGACAGTACCTCCTTGACGTGCTTGACATGGTCCTCCTTATTCTTAGAGAAGATCAAGATGTCATCTAAGTAGACTATGATGCATACATCTATCAAATCCCTGAAGATCTCATTCATAAAGTGTTGGAAACCAGCAGGAGCATTGCTCAACCCAAAGGGCAAAACCAGGTATTCAAAGAGACCGTACTGCGTTTTGAACGCCGTCTTCCATTCATCTCCTGCTTTGATCTAAACCAGATTGTAACCGGTTTTAAGATCTAGAGCAGTGAAGAACTTTGCACCCCTCAGTGTCTCAATAAGAGTCTGAATCAATGGAATAGGGTATGCATTTTTGACAGTATTTTCATTTAAAGCACGGTAATCAACCACCACCCTCCTTTTCCCATTCCTTTTGGGGACAAAAATCACTGGGGAGCAGTACCTGGACTTGGATGGTCTAATAAGTCCTTTGTCCAGTTGCTCCTTGAGTAAGTGGTGAAGTTCTTCATCATCAGAAGGGCAATGGGGATACATGGGTCCTTTGACTGGTTTGTTTTTGTCTTTGAGGACTATCTCAAAGTCAAATGGACAGTGTGGGGGCAGTTCTGTCACCGGTTCCAAGTTGGAAAAAACATCCGCATAGTTGTGGAGTTCCTCTGGGATGCCTTCAAGTGGAGAATCCATGACATCTCCAGGGTCCCTTGGGATGCCTTCAAGAGGTTCATAAGGAGCCTTGACACCTCCAAGGTCTTCTGGTATGCCTTCAAGGTGGTCAGGATGCCCACTGACATTTCCCAGGATAATATTAGAAGAAGTTAAACAGTTGGAAATACAATAATTAGAAGTAAAAGCAACACATTTAGCAGGCCAACTAACATCAGGGTCATGTAACTTAAGCCAGGTCATTCCAAGGACTATGCTATGTCTGCCTATATCTGCTACGTTACATCTTAACTCCTCTTTGTGGCTACCTAATTCTATATTAAATATCTACTATGAAGGAAGGGCACATGGGAAAAATGTCAGGGTGACTGTCAGAGACAAGCAGGGTCCAACCCGTAAGCGCTGGGACCCGAGAGCTGTGTTTGACCAGCCAGCAGCCAAAACGCCCATAGCACGGTGAGATTGTGGTGGATCAAGATGTGTGGGGTACCAAAAAAAAGAGAAAAAGGAGATCTATTAGTCGTATATATTTTACTACATGTGAAAACACTGTACATGAGTGAGCCATGGGGTAAACTTGAAAATAAAATAATTTATCTCTATGAATACTGCACCAACCCTTTCAAAAAAAAGATCAATGGAGAGCCATCAGCGATGCGCACAACTTTACTTAATAGCCTAAACCCACGTTGTGAGTTGCTGAGGCTGCCCCCCTACCCCCTTTTTGAACCTGATTGCAATTGATTACAACTGATTACAAACTGTTGCAATAGGCTGTCACTGGGGCATTTCCATTGGAGGTTTGGCACCAAAAAAATGGGGTCAGCTACTATCTGGGGAGAAAAAAAAGAGCACACACACAAAAAAATCCTGCTTTCCCCACAAGCAGTACAGGACTTCAGACAACCTGTGAGTGCCTCTAAATGAGCCATTGGTGGGATCAAAACTGAATTTTAGATGCTTGAAAATTCAGATTTCACTGGAGAAAAAAGGCACACCATCAAAGGTAGCCAAAGGCTAACAGAAAACTGTTAGTAACTACAACAATGGGCTATAGATGAATGGGATACTGATTGCAGAGCCAATAGGTCTGCTCCCACTACTCCTGAATGAACCCAGTCTCAGGCCTGGGAAGCTGATTGTTTGCAGCAGTAACAAATTAGCCCTGAGGCCCATCCACACCACTGTAATGGATATGGTACGGTTGGTACTAGATAGTTAGTAGGAACTAGTTAGGACCCACCTGTATAAAGCCCCAGATTCAGAAACCATGTACCCAGACCTCTTTCTTTCTCTCGTAGATATGAATCTCATTGTTTAAGCTTGTTCTTTTGTCATGCTGACCAAGTCAGCGCTCTTAAGTTCTTGCCTTGTGTCTGCAACTGTAACATTTTTGAACATATGAATACAACCCTGGTGAGCTAACCTCACCACCAAAAAGTTTTCACAAACACTTTAGACTGAAACCCCTGCGCAGCGAGTTGGCCACCACTGTGCTCCTACACCCCTCTACCCTTTCGATGATTGTCAAGCATCTACTGTTATGAATCATAACCTACAGAGTGGGTGTCAGTATGACCCCCTTGTTGTTCCACCAGCCCCGAAGTGTCGTGCCTGTAACAAGGCCTGAGTGAGTGGTGAAGACCAGGTAGATGAGAGTAAGCACGTACCTCCTAGTAACCATGTGCTGACACTCAGTGCTGCTGCACCCGTTGAGTGAGACAGTCCCCTGGCTCTGCTTGTGGCCAGGAAGGGGTGCATTCAGGCACTCGTGAGGATCGAGGGTGTCAAGCTATCACCCACCCAGTTTCTTGCCATCCTTGGGAGAGTTCCCCCAATATGCAAAAGTTGACTACTTGTTACCGCTGATGAGAGCAATGCCTGCCATGTTGCGGATGCCTCTGATGAGGATGGGGCTGCTGCGAGGCAGGGGTTGGAGGTAGCCAATGAGGCACCGCAAGCATCCACCCCTGTGTCAACGCAAGCACATCAAGATCAAGTCAACTACTCATCCGATGAGGATGATAATATATTTGTTACCACATGTACCAGTCGTGTCTGCAGCTGGTCTTTGTCTGTAGGATCAGTTGTGAGTACCCTGCCCAAGTGCAATTCAGCTCAAAGCAAGCCCAAGACCTTGTGCGCCCATCGAGAAAGCCAGCATGAGAAGAGACCACGTGCTAAGTCTGTAAGTGAGGGGAGCCCGTCACCTGTCTGACCATGCCATCAGAGCTGTAGCTGGGCTGAAGAATTAGCCTGTACTGACGGCAAGAACGATGACTTGCAGTCGTTGCCAGAGGTCAACCCAACATGGGTGAACCCCAATTGGTCACAGTCTGATTACCTCTCGCATCCCACTCACTCCACACCTGATGGTAGATCAGGCACAGCAAGTGTAGATGTCAACGCTATAGTGTACAAGGTGGATGATGATTATGTCTTCAGTGACGGAGAATATGCTGAGATACTAAAAAGCTTAGGGGATGAGACCAAAACCCATAGCACACCCAGTCAGACATCTGGCGCTGGGCCATCCAAGCACCGCGCATACCCTTGGGCAACTGTCAAAGGTGTTGATGAGGAAGAAGTTGAGGAGTCGGTGCAGCCGCCTCCCAGCATGAGTAATGACAGTGACACCCCGTCTGACAAGGGCAAGAATACTCGTAAGAATAAAAAGAAAAAGAAATCTAAACGTACCAGAGTGCCAGAGCTAGGTGTCAAGCTGGACAAGCTGCAATGCCCCAAGAAGCAAGCTGAAGAAAGGAGGGTGTGCCACAGGTCTAGTGGGCAATTTGACCAGTTGAGGGCTGACCAGACACCACTGGGCTTCAAAACTGGCGGGTACCTCAAGATGAAGCATGGGGATGTTTCAAGGAGGGAATGCTCGTGTGCTTGCCCCAGCTGACACAGCCATACCCCTGATTGCCAGGAACGGGCAGAGCGGGAGAGATCCACTAGAAACTCAGAAGCGGGGAGTGTGTGGACTGACAAGTCACACTGCCCAATGTGTGAGGACCCGAGTGAACCCAGTGATGACCTGGATGATGGGACATACCATGACAAGTCCAACTCTGACTCCCAGTCTGACTCAGATTCTAGCAGTGATTCAAGTGATTTGAGCTCGTCATCAAGCAGTGACGATGAAGCCCGGAAACTTAAATGGCATTTCAAACACATGAAATCAAAGCAAAAACAACTAGAGAAGAAGCTAGTGGCTCAGGCGCAATCCAGATACAAGGCCCAAGCCCCCAAGACATACAATGGAGATGTGGATTTTGACAAGTTTGAACTGTTCGTGTTCAACTATGACAACTGGTGCAAGGACACCAAGTTAAGCAGTCATATGTGCGTGTAAAATGTTAGTAGGTTCCTAGACGGAAAAGCGTCAATTTGGTACATGTCTAATGTCACTCCAAATATGAATTCTCATGACATGAAGAGCATATACCAAGGGATATTTGATTATTGCTTTCCACCTGATTTCAAGGAAAACCTTTGGCGCAAGTATACACAAAAACAAGAAGGAGATCAGAGCGTGCAAGACTACTTTGCTGAGATCAAGCTCATGTGGCGCCATTTGAAAATCCTGGAGACACAGCATGTGCACCAGGTCTATGACGGAGCTGCCTGATACATAAAGGGCGAGTGGGCTATCAAGGGAATACTCCCTGAAGATACTACAATTGAGGTGCTACACACTACAGCCATTGACATTGAGTGTGCCCACAAGATATGGAAGTCTATCGAGCATCATGACAACAGAAACACAAGCGCGATAGATCCAAGAGTCCAGATCGTCACGACAGCAAGCGTCAAGAACACCACCAGATGAGCAGATGGCAGTTGTCAAAGCAGGAGGAAAAGAGGAGCGAGCAGAAGGAAACTTCAGCCACCAAACCCGATCAAGCATGAGAACACACAAGTAACTGGCAAAATAAGCTGTCAGAAGGCAACCCAAAGGCAGCGAAGACAGCTAAGCAGCACGAGGAGTATCGTGCCACAAATAAATGTTTTGAGTGCGGCGAGACAGGTTACTTAGTCAAGGACTGCCTGAGCCACAACAAGGCCCGCCCAAGCAAATTGAATACTAACGCGGTTAGTGTACAAGCAGAAGAGAAAGTCTGCGCTTCAGTGGTACCACTTAAGGAGCTTGATGAATTGACCAAGCTGCGTGATGCAATTGAAGTCTTGGCAATGCAAGTTGAGGTCTGCGCCGTCAGTTCGAGTGGCAAGAGTGCTGCACCAACGGAACATTGATTGATTGAGTGGAATGCTACGAAGGTCAAGGACCTTGCTCATAAGGTGCCCAGTATGTTAGTGGTTCAGGCAGAGGTGGAAGGCAAGCCAATTTGTGCTCTATTAGACTCTGGGAGTCAAGCTGACTTGGTGTCAACGACTTTGGTTGATCAGCTTAAGTTAAACAAAATTGCGCTGGCAAAGCTGTTACAGCTGCAAATGGCAATGTCAGGGTCACGAGGAACTCTGTCATATAGTGCTAAGGCTAGAATAGTGTACCAAGAGATCAATGAGGAGTGAGTTTTCGATGTTGGCAATATTGAGAATTATGATGTCATTTTGGGTACCCCTTTCCTCTTTCAGCATTGTGTGCGCATCAGCTTCAACCCCAGTAGTGTATTCATTGGCTCTGCAACATTACTGCCAATGGAGGGTAGCAACATTATTCATACAAACAGCCTATCTACAGATGTGGTTGAGGCATGGATGGCCGAATTGTGACAAATGTTGAGGTCGGAAGCTGAGGACCTGTGTAAGGACGTTAAACACACACCACTTCCACCATTCCATGCAATCAATCATATCATACCATTGATAGATGAAAAGAAAATCTACAATTTCCGCCCGTCATGTTGCCCAGAAGCACTGAAACCACAATTCAAGATGAAGGCACACGAATATCTTAAGATGGGACAATGGCAAATGGTGACTGGTACGAATGCAATCCCAATGCTATTCATACCCTAGCCTAAAAAGACGCCAGATGAGGTACCTAAACTGCAAACAGTATTAGACAAGTGTCAGCAGAATGATAATACTAGGAAGCTGGCTTCCCCCTTACCAAATATTGAAGAAATCCTGTTGACTGTGAGCAAGTACAAGTACCATATGCTGCTTGATGGCAAAGATGCCTATGAACAAATATGAGTTGAGGAAAAAGACATACCTAAGACACTGTTCCACACACCAATGGGGACAATGGTTAGCTTGGTGATGCAGATCGGCAACTGCAATGCAGGATCTATGTACCAGAATCTAATGAACCATTTGTTTGCCGAGTACATTGGGGTGCTCATGTTCATGTACCTAGACAACATTATCATCTTCTCGTTGACAATTGAGGAGCATGTCAAACACATACACTTGATCTTCAGCGTGCTGAAACGAGAGCGCTTCTACCTAAGTCCCAGCAAAATGCAGTTCTTCACCACAGTGCTGAGTGTTTTAGGCCATATTGTGTAAGGCCTGTGGGGCCTCAGGAAGGGTGGGAGGGCAGCCAGAGGCTGCCTGAGCAGGGGAAACGTGGCAGTCAGGACTCAGGCAGACATAAGAACATGTATAAACCATATAATATCATACATAAGGACAGAAGGGGGCGCAGCAGGCGCGACAGAGGGCATGGAGGCACCGGTAGGCTAAAGACAACTAAAGAACCAGCCCGGTCATGTGACCGGGCTAAAGACAGAGTCAGGGCCAGTCAGGTGACCGGCCTGTGCTCCTTACACCCTCCCCCTCACAACTCCATTGGAGTTCTCAAAGCGAGGCAAAGAGAAACGAAAAAAAACATGAAAAAAATAGCGCAAAAGTGCGCAAGGATAAGTAACCATGGCACTCCATGGCATTCATTCCCTGAGAACTGCCGCACACAGTGGCTAAGCCGCCACCTGGCACACTCAACACACCCGCAAGGCCAACCCTGGATAGTCAGGGTTGTGTTCCGAGGTGAAATGCCCTGGGTATGCCAGGAGACCACCAAATGCCAGTCATACTGGGCTTAAACCAGCACATATACCCACCCTTTCACTCGGGTAGTACATGTGTGGTTGCATGGCTTGTCCCAAGCTCGGACACACTGGAAACAGGCAACAAGTACCCGTGCCAGCTAGGCTGGACTTGAATCCAGAGCCCAGCATGTCCTCGCACTCAGACATGACTGGGTGGATGAAGGAGCCACAAGAGCGGCGACAAATGCCACCCCCGTGACTCCATGAGGCCCAGGCACTGGGCCGAAGTCGCACAACCACAGGAAGGGTCATGCGACTAGGAAATATCCCAACAGGGCAGGGATGGCAATGGCTGGGGCCATCAGTGCGAGACCACACATGAGCATTTGATATGCTCAGCCACCCATCGGGGCATGCGCTCGTGGATCGCACAAGCAAGGCGAGCTGGTGCTCGCGTGTTGGCTCCGTAAGGTTTCGGAGCCAGTGACCGGCTGTGGCAGCGTTTGCTGCCTCTAGCTCGCTGGTCATAAAGCATGGGACTCGTGGATGCATGAGTCGACTGTGAGCAATGCTCGCGGGCGCGATGCTCGGCCCTGGTTGAAGCTCTTCGGGCGAGATCGGGCCAGGGTCACGAGAGGTAACTCCCTCGGGGTGGGAGAGAATGTGACGTATTGCGCCTTGTCAATCGCTCAGTGTTATGCGAGGCCGTGTGTTTGTGCAATTGACGTGGAGTGGAATGGGGGCGTGCTGCTCCCGTCCCCTTTCCCCCAAGAAATGGGGAGATTCGCGCCACGGGCACATCATTAGGCCGATGAGGACGGGTATGGTTGCTCATCAGTTTGTGCCATTAAATGCGGCACAGGCGTCCCCACGAGTGGTAGAATGTGGGGACGGGCGAGTGCTTGCTCAGCAAAATATGTGGGTAGGAATAACATATAATTGAGTGATATTAGCTGATTACTCTTTTACCTTTTCCCCTGGTTCTAACTCACCTCATTACCCCCCCTAATTACCCCCACATAATTACACTCCAGAAATCACACCTAATTACACCATGTAATTACACTGACAAATTGTACCTAATAACACCAAGCAATTACACCAAAGAATTTATTCAAATTATATCCTGAAATTACACCTCTAGATTTCCCCCACGGCAATTGATAACCAATCAGCCAATTGGCAATCAGCTCTACCTCGGTTTACCGATGGACACTTGTTCAATTCAAGATAGTAGAAATAGAGCTCTATTGAATATTACTAGTAAAATACACAACAAAGGAATGACACTAATAAGATTGTGAAAAACACTCACATAAGAACAGCTAAGACCCGGTGATGTTGGGTGGAAATTAGGTCAGTCAGCCTAGATTGCAAATTCAAACAAGGGCAACATACCAAGTGCACCTGTGAGGGGACATGGGCAGAGGAGACCTGGGCAAACTTGCAAGCCAGTCTCGGGTATTATATATCCCACAATGATTATCAGGCCACTCACAATGGCCTGAGGCTGAGCCGAGGCCGCACGGCTTAGCATGGGCTTGTTATTGGGTGGTTTGGTTTGTTCCGCCACCACCCAGTCACCAATCCACGGTCAAGCCCGCTCATTCCCGACCACGACTTTATACCGTTCTGCTGCCCGCCCTTGCAACCGAAAAAGAGATACTGTGCCACCTTCAAGCTGTTGCTGCCCCGCTCTCATGCCTACGACCAAGCTGCACTATGTACCTCTCCTACCCCATCACTTGCCAACAAGCGAATCACTCCACCCCTGAGCCTGACATGGGAATCCCTGCCGATGGTTTTTATGATCATAGTGTTGACCTTGCCCTCATTAGTGGGAGAAAATGCTGGTCCATCGCTCCTCCCACCTCCGTCCGTGCACAGCCGCGTCACCTGCGTTCAACCCGCGGTTGACAAATCAGCTGTGGCACTCGGCAACCGTGTACTGCCCCGCCGCCCCCATTTATGACCCCATGTGCCGCTCACACGTCGCTCACACACACTCGAGCGAGCGGAAGCCCTCGCTGACCCCGGTTTACCACCCGACAATGAACACGGCCCTTCAGGCTGGCCTAATCAATGGAGTCGGTAAGTTCATGCCACACATTGGAATGCATCACACCTCACTCAGCGCCTTACCCTGTTCACCATCAACCTCCCACCTCGCCCACGTCCACATGACCAAGTGACCAACCCTGCCCGGTAATCACGGCCATAACGACCACACACGGCCTGCTACCTGTGTCCATGGCCTTATACTTCACCTCTCGCTTTCTCCACACAACTCGATCCACAACTTGACGGCCACGCACGGACCAACCGCCCGCGTTTATAACTCTACCACCATGTTGCCCCCGTCTTACGAACAATTCACAAACATCAATCTCGCTGCCTACGTTTACGACCCGGTCCTCCCCACTGTTGCAACCTAACAAGGCATCCCGCCTGCCCATTTTGCGACTGAACAGCCAGACCGGTCCCACAGCCCATGTTTAAGAGCTAACCATCTGGCTGCCAGCTTTGCGGCTGTTAGCTTTGTACCATCCGCCGCCCACCGCCCACCATCGCCCATACTTTTTGATGCCCACACTCAGCGACGTGATGTATTGCCTCTGGCGCCCCTGGCTCTGTGCCACCAAGCCGACCAAGACCGCAACGGCTTGGGAATTTACTCAGCGTCCACAAGCGGTGAGTAACTGTATTGTTTTGGTGGACATGCCGGTACACTGTCCCATGCTGGTGTTGTTTCAACTGGTGTATTACCCAGCCTCCATTACCTGTATATACCTAAACATGAATAGATGAGCTAACTCTATCCCTTGTGCCTGTGTAAGCGCTTTCTCGAGCATTGCATGAACATTTTAGCCTGTATACAGTGAAAATATCAAGGTGAAATATTACCATTACCCTCTGTACACGATTACACCAAGCAATTGTCTTGAGGTAATTTGACTGTGTCCATTACACATAATGGTATGAAAATTGATGCTTATCCTTCCCCTGGTTCTATTACACCACGGGTTTTTGCTGAGTGCTTGCAGGCGCGACCCTCGGTCCTGGTCCTAGCTCTTCGGGCAAGATCAGGGCCGGGGTTGCGAGAGTTAACTCCCACAGGGCAGGAGGGAGCGCGAGGTATCGCGCGTTGTCGATCGCTCGCTGTGACGCAAGGGTGTGGTCATGCAATCAACACAGAGTGGAGCGGGGCATGCTGCTCCCCTCCCCTTTCCCCCCCAAGGAATGGGGAAACTCGCGCCATGGGTGCATTATTAGGCTGACAAGGGCAAGCACGGGAGGTCGCCTCGTCGTGTCGTGCTGCTAGTTAGCAGCATCGGTATCCCCACGGTTCATTGAGTGCGGGGATGAGTGAGCATGGCTCGCTGGCATGATCCTCGGCCACGAGGTGTAGTGGCTCGAGTGGAAGTGGGGCTGAGGTTGCACATTAGAGCCGGGTCTCGTGGCTGGGTCCTCGCGAGTCCCACTCTATTGTTGCCGCATCATCACAGCCGATAGTTCCCGCTGGGCGGGATAGGGCACGAGTAGTCACACCATGTCAACTACGCTGTGTCGGGTGCAGTCGAGATAAGCCAGAACGGGCGCATGGCGCTCCTGTCCCCTTCCCCCCCAAAAAACTGTGGGAATTTGCGCCACGGGTGCGGTATTGCATCGACAAGGGCGAGCAGATTGGGTCGCCCCGTCGAGTTGGGCCGCTAGTAAGTGGCACTGGTATCCCCGCGAGTCGTTGAGTGCGGGGATGGGCGAGTGTTTGCTCGCGAGTGCGGCACTTGGTCCTGGCTGTAGCGAGTCAGACGGGAGTCGGACTGGGGCCGCAAGGGATGACTCCCACTGGTGGGAGAAAACGCAAATTATCGCACTGTGTCAATCGCACACTGCGATGTGAGACCGCGCGTTGCTGCAATCGAGTTAATACAGAACGGGGACGTACCGTTCCCATCCCTTTCCCCCCAACAATTTGGGGTGCGAGTCACGCCATAGTGTGACGAGCAAGTTTCTGACCGCCGTACGGTCACGATCAAGCCAGCAATCATGCTGGTGGTTGAGGCACACAGTGTGTGCTCAAGCAAGGCAGCCAGGCAACCCGGCACGAGAGAGAGGTTGTGCTTGCACGGTCAGAAACAAAAGAGTGAAGCAAAATGTAATTAGTGAGCAACAAGTGCACATGGTGCACGTACAATGAAAGAGATATGTAAAATGAATGAAAAGTGGGCGTGGCAGCGCCCGAAGCATCGGGATTTGTTTCATTCCGAGGCGAGTGGACTTGCCCCAGCTGGGCGTACATGCCAGAGCGCCACGCCATTGCTGTTGGTGCAGTTGTCGGAGTTGTGGCAGGGGTTACTCCCATGTTGCGAACCCTCCGCAACTGTGTAGCCGCAAGGGTATTACCGCTCGGCAATGCACTTGGCGGCGCCAAGTCATCAAAATGAGCGAAAATTTAAACAAAGAACGAAAATCAAACACATTTACACATGTAACACAAGCCTGGGATTCCCAGGATGCCACGCTACGGTTCTTGTAGTGTTCAGAAAAGTGTAAGGCCCGTGGGGCCTCAGGGAGGGTGGGAGGGCAGCCGGAGGCTGCCCGAGCAGGGGAAACATGGCAGTCGGGACTCAGGCAGACATAAGAACACATATAAACCATATAATATCATATATAAGGACAGAAGGGGGCGCAGCAGGTGCGACAGAGGGCACGGAGGCACGGGTAGGCTAAAGAGAACTAAAGAACCAGCCCGGTCATGTGACCAGGCTACAGACAGAGTCAGGGCCGGTCAGGTGACTGGCCCATGCTCCTTACACTCCTCTATGAGACAGTGACCAGCACTATGCTCCATGGCCCATGCAGCCCAAATTTTCCCACATCTCCTTGCTGGGGTGCCAAAAAGCACACTTGCACCAAAGGTTATTGGCCTCTGAAGCCTTGGTCCCCCACCACTGTGTTGGTGCACAATTTGTATCCCCAGTATTGTCGGTGACATGACCGGAGGACATTCACCAAGGTCTATGCTGGCCAGGAGATTGTGCTTGACAATCGCGATGTTGTTCCATACAGCCCATGCCTCTCACGCCACTACAGCTGTCACATTAATGTTGAGACATGCTCTGGGATCAACGCCATCAAGTACATCTTCAAATATGTGTTCAAAGGTCATGACAGGGTTTCTATGGAGATTGTACAACCTGGAGCTCCAGGTGGTGGTAACCAGGCTGCTGAAGGGGTACAGTGTCGAGACAAAATCAAGATATTCCTCGATGGGCGTTGGGTTTCTCCTCATGAAGCCTTCTGGCATATCTTGGGACTTGCACTTCACCTAGAGTTTCCAAATATCTATCGTCTCCAGATTCACCTCCAAGATATGGAACCAGTGGCATGTAAGGCAGATCAGCAGCTTGAAGACATCCTAGCAACCAAGGAAGTGTTTATGTGATGTTGTGTGTGAGCCGGTATATGCTAAGGTTCTGTTGATTGTTTTTGTTCCTTCTTTTACAGATGCTCCCCCTCTCTTTATTATTAGGCTTTATGTTTTCCTGCTTAAGCTTTTTCTACATCTCTACCTGGATTATTTTTGCTCAGGTCAGGGGGAGTGTTGGATCATGTGGGCCCTCACCTGCACATGCTTCTCCAGAGCCCCTATTCCCCTATTCTGTTCTGTATATAGTCTGTCTTGGTTAGGACCTCTACCTGCACTCATTGACTCCCTCTCATGCTGTGTGCTCCCACTGAGACTTTGTGTGCAGGTGTCAGACACCTGACAGTACCTGTAGTAAGCACCTATTGTACAGCAAGTGGGATGTCCCATTGCTACCTGTAAGCTCGGGGTATGTTCAATCCCTGAGTCATGAGTTTTTGCAACCAGGGTTTGAAAGCTTGTGCTCTTTCTGGAGGTTGCAGTTACCTGAACAACTTTCCTAATAGAAGTATAAGATTTGATGGCTATATGCATGTTCTTTAAACATCATTTGAGTGGTAACTCACATGTGCAGATGTCATGTTGCTATGTGGTCTGCTCCCCAGTATTTGCCTGGCTTCCAGGTCTGTGTTCAAAATTAACCTGCAAGTCACACAAGGCTTGTTACAGCTCCAAGTTGTACATACCATCACATACCAGGAAACTGCCTGGATTTTGTCTGATCACCCTTACCTCTACATTTCACCTTGTAAAGTGCAAGTTCTTTTGGTGTGTGGGCCAGGGTGGTGTTAGATGAGGATAACATATTTTTTGCTTATTTTTATGCGCAATTGTTCCAATGCTATTGCACAATTACTGGAATGGCCAGGATTTGCAAAAATCTGGGGAAGCCGCCCACATGATCAGAGCCACACAAACGTCCCACTTGCCTCCTGCAATCCATTCTCAAGATGCTTAAAAGGTATGTTAGCATATTCTAAAAGCCTCACAGCACTTGTAACAATTCATAACAGGACACCCAGCACCCAAAACAAGGGAGCTAATAGGGAGGCAGCCCTACAATGTGTCCTGCAGGATGTAGAGGCAGGCATGAGTCAGCATGAAGCATCAAGGCAGCACAGTGTACCCAGATCAACACTCCAAGGCCATATCCATGGTGCTCAAGATAGACAAGCTGCTCATGAACATGAGCAACTCCTGTCTCTGAGTGAAGAGGAAGAAATTGTGACATGGTGTGCCAAGATGCAGAGACAGTTCTTACCTGTACACCTCTCATATATCTGAGCATATGCTGATGGTGCGCAGAGCACGGCAGACCTAAGACAGGCAAGAACAGAACAGCTCAGTGAGCGTGAAAGCAAGCTCTATTGTTGAGTAGCTACCTAAGATAGACAAGAACAGAACGGCTACATGACAATCAGAACAACAACAACAGAAAGACAAACAAAAGACACATACCTCAGTGAGCATGAAAGCAAGCTGAGGACAGAACAGACACTGAGACACCTATATAAGCAGACATGGATAGGGGGTGAAGCATAAGGAAAAACAAAGAGAAACAAGAGAAAAACACGACTACATGATGGGCCCACCACAACATTCCCACTCAGTGTGTGAAGCGTGAACACTGTGCGTACCACAACCTAAGTCAACCGGTCTGTGAGACGTAATCACAGCGTGCCCATGGCACACCAAGTATTGGAGGCATCTCTGCAAATAGCACCAGTCTGAGCAGTTTTGTAAGCACATCAGCCGCGTTTAGCTTTGTAAGTACCCAGATAAACTGACAGACACCAGACCTAATCTGCTCACAAACAAAATGATACTGGACATCGAGATGTTTTGTGCAACTAGAAAGTTTCTCTGAGTCAGCCAGTAACATGCTGCTCTGGTTATCCGCATATATGTGCAGTGATCCATCCACCACAGCACCCAGATCCCACAGCAGACAAGCTACCCACATTGCATGTTTCATGGCATGACCCATGGCAATATACTCTGCTTCCATCAACAAGGTGGTCATGATGGCCTGTTTCTGCGAGCTCCAGGAAATTGCCACCCCAGAAAGCAGCACAACATAGCCTGAATGCAATTTGCGCATCACCAGGCAGTCTGCAAATGCAGAATTGGTGTACATGTGGGCCACAGGATCCGTGGATGACTGCGAGTAGACCAGACCCATCTCAACTGTGCCACTTAGATACTGTAAGACATGGATCAGTGTCTGCCAGTGTTTGGGGTGAGGGTTAGATTGGGGCTGTCCAAGTTGGGCTAATGCATACGCCAGATCAGGCTGCGAACCGAGAACCAGCCAGTTCAGACAGTCCAGTAGGTGCCAAAAGTCTTTGTCACGCATGTAGAGTTTCTCCACATCAGTGAGTGGAACAAGATGGGATGGAAGTGACAAGTTCACATTTGCAAACATTGGAGTATCAAGTGCGTAACAGTCGAGCATATCATACTCTTCCAGTAGCTGGTGTGCAAATTTCCGCTGTGTAATCATCAAAGTTCCAGCCTTGCAGTCACAAACACCTCCAGTCCAAGTACTTGATTGGCTGCTCCAAAATCCTTGAGATCGAATAGGGAGAAGAGCTGTTGCTTCAGCCAGGCCATCTGCTCAGCAGTCCTCGTCAACACAGTAAAGTCATTCATGTAAACCAACACGTAGCAGCAATCAGAAGAGCCAGAGGGACAGACCCAGAATAGACAGTGGTCATTGTCCAAGTGTTCAAAGCCAGACCCAGTGAGAATGCCAGTGCAGTGTCCATACCAGCTGGCTGGCGCCTCCCTCAGACCATACACTGCCTTGTTGAGACACAGTGCCTGCTGGGCATGCGGCACACCAGGCAGGAGCTTGGCATTGGGAAAGCCAGATGGGATTGTGAGATAAACAGGCCGTGAGAGGGGAGCATGCAGAAAGGCGGTCTTGACATCCATTTGTTGAAACTCGCAATCAGTCCGTGCTGCCAATGCCGCCATCACCCGCAGAGAAATAGTACTGGCCACCAGAGATGTGAGAGTTGCCCCATCATCAGTGGATTGAGACTGCATGTCGCCCTGTGCTACATATTGTGCATTCTTTTGGACCTTCACTCCTGTCTTGTCTGTCTTACAGTTCAGAAGCAGGATAGTTGGGATAACTTCCTCTCCTTCTGGGCATGGAATAACCTCATACATGCCCTTCTCCTCCCAGGATGTGAACTCGCTGTCAACCACCTCCTTCCACTGCCATGCCTCTGGCCCCTGCATTGCCACCTTAAAACTTTTGGGTGTTGTGGCAACATTTGTTTCCACAGTCTCATGCAGTTTCCATGTCTTCTTGCATGTATGCCTAGGCTGCTCCACTGACAGAATCCCAGAGATTGGGTCCACAGACAGTCCACCCTCCCTGACTCCCTCCTCTCCCACTAAATTGGGCACTGCTCCCACCAGATCATCAGGCAGGCAGTCAAGATTGGTGGGAACTGCTGGGGCCAGCAGTGAGTCCAGGACTTCAATAGAAGTGTTCTCATGAAAAATCACATCGTGTGACCTGATAACCCTAGTAGTGCCCTTCACTTGAAGATGATAGGCCTTGCCAGGGGAATCGTAACACAGAAGATGGCACTTGGTGGCTTGGTCTGCAGACTCCTTGTGTGACTTGGAGACATCAATGGCAAAGCATGTGGACCCAAAGACCCGTATATGCATGAGAGAAATGGATTTATTGGACCAGAAAGACAATGGAGACACAACACCAGGCAGTGCAGAGTGTGGAGTACAATTATATAAGTGAACAGCAGCCAATGCCACCTCACCCCACCAACCCCAAGACATATTGGCATCCTTCAGTATACACCAAACGCAATCAAACAAGGTGCACTGGAAATGTTCAGCCACCCCGTTTTGCTGGGATGAGTCAGGGCATGACGACTAGTGAAGAACTCCGGCATCAGCAAGATAGCCATCTAAGAGATTCGACTGATACTCACTGCCTCCGTCAGACTGAAGCATCTTGACTTTAAGCCCAGTGAAGAGTTCAATGTGAGCACAAAGCTACATAAAAACCTTGGCAAGCTTGTCCTTCGTCTTCAGCAGGAATACCCAGGCCATGCACATGTAGTCGTCCACAAAGGAGGTGGTGTACCGAGCGCCCTCAACAGAGGCATCAACACGGCCACAGAGGTCAGAATGGAGCAGCTTGTGTGGGGCAGACAACACAGAGGATACAGAACTTGGAAAAGAGAGACAAGTGCCTTTGCCCAGTACACAGACCCGACAGTTCTCAACAGCCTCCAGATCTGCCTTGGACAGTTTGCCAATAGACCCAGACTCAGCCATGTGACACAGGGCAGTGACTCCTATATGCTCAAGTTGCTGATGGCAGCTGGCACCAGTGGTAGCAACATTAGCCATCAGCGCTGCCTGTACCAACATGATTGAGCCTTCAGCCTCCAGAATCCAGAGACAATCTTTGAAAGCTGCCAACACCAGAGGAGTGGTATGAGTGGTGTCCTTGTAGATGGTCACACCAGAGGTGTCAAGTGAGATGTGCATGCCAGACTCTAGGAGGGCACTGGTAGATATCAGATTGCAATGGAGCTCCGACAGTGAGTCATAGGTAGATGCAGTGCCAAACCAACTAGATTGTGCAAATGCTGGATATGCAGGCACCATGCTGCCAGGGTTCACCCCATGTGCCTTCTGTCCCCGGTACAGCATCTCAAGCATCAGATACAACTTGTCGAAAGACATGGAGTTGGTCTCCTCTTGATGCAAGACCCAAAACTTATAGCTAGGTGGGAGCAAGCAGAACAGGATCGCCTTGCATTGATGCTCGTTGACTTGGAAGTGGGACCTGTCTAACTGGCATTTGAGCTGCCACAAAGTGACGATATGCTCAATGACATCCCCTCCTTCTGGCATGTGAAGATTCAAAAGGTCCCCATTGATTGCCATTAACATTGCATAATTGCTTGTACGGTAGTGGCGCTCAAGCGCGTCCCAGGCCTCCTTGGCAGTCTTGGTGCCGTCCAGATATCGGTATGTCATGTTGTGATCCAATGCGCCGACAATAGTTGACCGCACCGCAGTGTCCTCCTGTGTCCATTTCTCCAACGCACATGGGTCAGTCCCATCTGGTTGAGTTGTGGTCCCGTCAAGATGTCCTCATAGGCCAGCTGACTCAATCATGTTGGACACTGCAAACAACCACCCTGTGTACGTCCCATCTTTAAGTTTTGGTAGGTCCACGTTAGATGCACGCAATGTCTTAGCCTTGCGTGATTTGACCTCAGACAGTGTACGTTGATGTGGTGTGGCTGCATGTTCTGAAACAATGTGGTGACGAGCACGGTGAGCTGGTCTGGCGTAAGGCTGATAGATGCCTGAGAGCCTGTTGTCATATTGCCAGGTGTCCCCTGAGAGTTATTGGGTGTAGCCCCCTGGGTAGATGGACCAGCCATGGCATTTGAAGAGAAGTAAAAGGGTGAACCAAGCGGTGACTGTGGAAGATTCAAGAATGAGAGTGGGGATCCCAAACCATGAGGTGAATCAGGAGGAGAGGGCAGATAATTAGGTAGTTGGTCAAGTAGACAGCAATTCTCAGCGATTTTAGCAGCCCTAGTCTCCAGCATACACATCCTATGCCAAAGTGGGAGCGGAACAGTGCTAGGGGCAGACAGAAATACGTGTCAACTAATATTCAGACGCGTAGGGATGTGTCTGGGCTCATAACCTGATGCGCAGAGCGCGGCGGACCTAAGACAGACAAGAACAGAATGGCTACATGACAATCAGAACAACAACAACAACAGAAAGACTGTTGAAGAGATTGACTAAGATCCATGTCACTTAAAGATCCATGTAAGCAACTACATGTTTTGTAGTATTCACTTTCCTATATGCACTCACTTATTATGTATGACTTGACCCTAGTCCGTACTATATAAGACCGTGCTGTAGCTACAATAAATTCATCCGGTTATTTACATTATTTACTGCTACATCTGCCTGACGCTAAGAAGCGATACAAGAGTGGTCAAGGGATATTCCAACATGATTCTCAACAAAGTCAAACCAAAGACACATACCTCAGCGAGCATGAAAGCAAGCTGAGGACAGAACAGACACCGAGACACCTATATAAGCAGACACGGATAGGGGGCAAAGTGTAAGGAAAAACAAAGAGAAACAAGAGAAAAACACAACCACGTGATGGGCCCACGACAACAGCTGAGACTATTCTACAGCCTCAAGCTGAACCCGGTGATGAAATCATCATTGGAGAGCACTGGGTTGATCAATTTCAAGCCCGCCATCCCAAGCTGCAGGTCACCACAAGTAAACAGATTGACCCAAAACATGTGATGGCAAAAAATCCCACAAACATAATGGACTTTTATGTGATGGTATGTGCATATATTTAGGGTGTACATATGTAGATGACAGTCTTTCTAGCTAGCCAATTTATTCCAGAAGTATGATATCCCACCCTCACAGAGGTTCAACTGTGATGAGGGTTGGCAACTTGGGATCACCAGCCAGGACAAGGTTCTTGTCCTTTGTCAAGATCCCAATGAGTGAAGGGATGGCTATGCAGGTGGATCAAAGCAATGTATGCATTTTACACATGCTAGTGTGCCTGACTGATGGGTGTTAATCTAGTTGGTTCACATGAAACTATCACCACAATCAACACAATTGGTGGCAGTGGAGTAGTCCTACCACGATTTATCATCATGACAGGCAAATATGTACTCAACCACTGGAGTGCTGACAGCCCTCTTCCACCTGCAACAAGGTGGTCCACCTCACCCAATGGATGGACCGACAATGAATTAGGGGTTGAGTATATCTGAGCATTTGGTGAGTGGACAAAGGAGCATAGGTATGTATTTCGCAGCTTACTTCATGAAGTTTGATCATTTGATGAGTTCCGTGCAGTGTCAATCAACAATGGCAATGCCTCATACTCAATGGGCATGACTCACACCTTACATCCGAGTTTCTAAAATATGCACTTGATACTTGCATTATTGTTGTCAGTCTCCTGAGCCATACAACAGATGTCCTTCAACCATTGCATTGAGCACTGTTCCAGCCATTGCAGCATGCCTACAGCAAAGAAGTACATCAGCGGATGCAGCTTGGTCAGACTGTCACAAAGGACACATTTGCTAGGTTTGTACTCACTGTAGTCCATCTATCTACACATTTAACTTCATGGATACATTCAGTGTGCTTCATATTGCTCAGAAAGAAGCCTACACTGAAAAGCATATCAAGAGTGCATTTGAAGCAACAGGCATCTCACCATTAAATCCTTGGTGTATGGATGTAATGGCCAAATTCAGCAAGGAGATGTAGAATGGGCAATCCAATGCTGGCTCTACAGTTACTCCAGTTCTCAAGCATCAGCGTGCACAAGCACACTACCTTGGTTTAATGGACAACCTGAATGCCACCCTTGACGAGCTTCGAGAGGCTCTTGTGGAAGCTTCTGCAACAATCAATGGACGCAAGGCTCGGATTGCTATCCTCAAGTCTGAGCTGATGGCAGCAAGAGAAATGTACAACAAGCACCAGAAACACACATCACAAAGTGGGCGGGGTAGGCAAGTTGGCCAGGCTCGAGTGTATACACAAGAGGAGGTATAGAAACTGGCAGAGAAGAAAGCCAAAGAGAGGGAAACCACTGGTTCAAGGTAAAGAGGGCAAGGCAAGGGTGCTGTGTGTGGAGTTGGGTGTGGCAGAGGACAGACACAGAATCCTGGTCGAGATGGGGGATCAGCAAAATTGGCATCCAACAGCACCGGCACATCAGAGGTATGGACTGCTGTTTTAAACTCATGGAAAACATGCTCAGTGTCACGGCCTGACACGGCCGTACCTTCACCCTTTTTATTTTTTCTACTTTTCTTGTCGTTGCCGCCTTATCGGCACTTCTCTTGTCTTGCGCGTCACCTTATCAGCGCTTGTCTTGTCTTTGGCGCTAGTCGCCTCCTCGATTGTGCGCGCTTCTTGTGGCGGCACTTCTTATTGCGCCTTGTGCGCTCGTCTTCGGCTCGCTTCTTGTGGCAATGCCTTTTATCTATTTTCTCTTTTCTTTTCTGTTTGCGTTCTCGTGCGCTTGGCATTCTGTCTTGTCGGTTTGCCTTTTCTCTTATCTATAGTGTGCTTACGTAGTACAAGTAGTTAGTCACACGCATTGTCTTAGTGGTCGGGTCTAGACCTTAAGTCACCTGACCTATTTGTCTTTGCGTTGCCAATGCTCTTGTGCATGGTACACTTATTATGTCCTCACAGTCGCCGGGTGTTGTCTCAGGCTGATGCGTTTTCCTTTATGTTTTCATATATGTTTGTCTATATATAGTTGACGGCTAGGAGCTCTTGTGCCCTAGACTTGTCGTCCTTGTCTATTCTGTTCTCGGCTGAATATTATTTTACTTTTACCTTTATCTTTTGCGTGATCGACCGTATTGGCGGCATTGACAGGCGCGCATCAGGCCGAGTCCCTGACACTCAGGGCACTTTTAGGAGTAATGAGTGAGACTTTTTGGTTGATTAGTGCTCTCTAATGAGCCTCTGGATGGTGGTTGGTGGTGATCAGTGGCTGTGGGTGACAAACAAGCATGATTGACTCAACTGACATGCAAAAATGAACTGGTAAGCTGGAAACCCATGCAGATGTGTTGCTTTGTACATTGTAGCTACATGGATGAATGTATCTGGTTATCTAAAATGCGTGCTTAGAACTCCTAAATTATGGTTGCGAAAATTTTTGGCCAAATTTGTTGGCATTCTGAAAATATGTTTGAATATCTTGGCCAGATCACAGTGAGTCTGTTCAAGAATTTGTCTGTGCAATCTATCAGTCTGCGCAATTTTTTCTATGTATTTTAAACTATTTAGTAACAGTTGGTCACACACTACGGTGTGGCCTATGGCTTTGCCAATTGGCTGATAGAGTCTGGACAACATCCCGGAACAGATCTCGCTTCATGAGAACATGTTCTTTCCGCCAGAGTGCATTGTGCTGTGGAACCTCAAGTAAGGGGCTGAGTGTTGGCTGAGACTATCCAAAGGTGATGTTGGCACTGAGGCAGCACAAGTTGCAGCTCAAACAGGAAGACTCACCATAGAGAAGTTGAGAAGCCCAATTGGGTTCGCAAGGAAAGTCTCAACGTTATGCAGCAAGTAAAGGCCACAGTCATGGCCATTTGGTTGTCTCGGGACCTAAGACTTGATAAAAGGTGCAACAAGGACAGCAACTTTGGGGCACTCACCAGCAAGTGCCTATCTTCAATGAATCCACCACTCAGTTTTGTGCTCTTGGTTTCAATAAGCTTTCCATGTCTCTCCTTTGCCTCAGCTTGAAGATATGACCGCAAGGTTTGAATGGTTCCATCATGTGTTCCACCAAGTGAGTCAAGTATCACAATCCAGCATTTTTGTCTGAAAGTATCCTAGTAAGTCACAAAGGTAGATTAATCCACGTCTCTACTTACATGCATTCACTTGCCCTTGGTTCATCACAAGACTCTTCATCAGAGGTGTCTATCTCAAGTACTCCTGTACCTTCCACAGTTGCTCCCTGTGGGTTTGTGGCTGAGACTTGCATAGTGCTCAACTTGCCACCCTGTGATGCTACCACTGTTGTTGGAGGTGGTGCACGCAAGGCATGCCTGGGGAAGCAGATGATGGCTAAATACCAGTGAAAGCTGCAAGGATGTTGTGTTCAGTCACTACAAGCCTTATGCATGTTGGAGTCCTTGCACACCTCTCATGGATAGGAACAACGATGAATTTCTTCTCAAACAAATCGACTTTTGATGTCCATTTCTTGATGTGGTGGTAATTGCAAACCTGCTTCTGGTTGTTGCAGAGATTTTGGAAGAAAAATGAATTGAAGATGTGAATTTGATCCACCAGTGTAGGTTCCTGAGCTTGTAACTCGTAAAGCCATATTCTACTTGTACTGTGAGTGATTTAGAATCAAAAAAATGACATTGCTTATTCCTACTTTAGGCCAAGCTCAATCAAACTGTCATTAAGACATCCTCCCGGTGCTAAGCGGCCTAGATCTGCTCGGGAAATTTCCACAGCACCACATTGGCCTTCAGGGTATATAAGGATGCTGCATAATAATGTCTGGTCAAACATCATACAAGATTAAATACTCCTCCTTACATTTCGTCTAGAGCCTCTGGAGGTGATTGCCCAGCTGATCCGCCCTGAGAATCGTGCTTCAACCTGTTTGATGATGAGAACGTTGGGCTGGCAGAAAGCTTTAATACAAACGCATTAAGATGGCTGGGTGAATTTATACTTGCCCAGACTTAGATTGCAGCTTCCTGGAGTTTGCAGGGGCATCTGCTTGTTGATTTCCGATGGTAGCTAACTTCAACCCTGGCCCAGTCTTTGCCCGCTAAGATAAGGGTTAGCACCAGCTCACCAAAGATAATGAACTCAAGTACCTTGGTCAGGCCACTCCAACTTAGCCGCTTTCCAGTTGACAGGGTCAGTCTTTTCCTCCCATAGCTACCCCGAGGTGGTGATGTATCACCATTGGTTCCACATGGATGATCAGGTGGCTGCATTGCCTCAGCTAAATAATGTCAAGTCCTGTCTTGAGTAGAATACTGCAGGAACGGCTTGCACTTGTACAGGAATATGGTAGTCTGAACTAGGCTGTGAACACCATTGAGAAGTCATGTGACTGGCACAACCTCCGCATGCCAGTCAGGGAACCTGACCAATGGTTGCAACCGGTTTTCGCACCTAGCTGGTTTCCGCACCACTGCAACTGGCCGCAACTGGCTGCAACCGGTTGTAGAATCCTCACTAATACTAAAATTCAGTTCCAGCTGTGTGCAACCATTTTTAGTTCCATGTGGATAATAGTACCCTTCACAGAGGGGAGGGAATAGATGGAACACAGTGGTGTGTGGAGCTTGTGGTCCGCCTAGCGGTGGATTACAAACCAGTGGCTGGGCCGTCGACTCGCAAGCAAGGCTGGCAAGGTGAGTGGCAGCGTTCATCTACTCATTCAGTGAGTTTGAGGTGGGTGGCTGAAAGGGCAGGTGCAAGAAAAACAGAGTGGCCAGGTGAAATGGTACTCACTCGGCTATGTTTCTTATATGTAGCATGTTCAGCACATGGGCAGGTGATATACCAAGACAGGTCAGGGGAGAAGTAAGGGCCCTATGGGTTCTCGGGAGCCCGATTTGTACTATTGTATATACGGGCTACCGAGTGCTACCTAGAACCACGGTCGTAAAATGTGCCCCCCCCCCTCCAGTGGAAGGCCACATGTAAAAAAAAGCGTAAGTCAAAAGGTACAATGAGACCAACAAAGGCCGTGCGCGGTCGATGGACCGGATGTTTGCTCAACACGAACCTGATTCAAGGACATAAAAAACATAGGTCAAAATGTGCCACAGGACAGTCAAAGAGGAAGTGCTCACACAAGCCAGCCCAAACATCTGCAAGCTCGAACACCAAACAGAACGCGTATGTGTAAGTCGAAGCTCGAGTTGCACGGGTGAAGTTTAAAAGGATTTACACTGGCCAGCAAAATGATTGACCAACGTGACCTCTGAAGCATTCATGCACTTCTAGAGCGGGGTGCATAAATGCTATGCGGATGTAACTATGCTATTACACTCCAGCCGGATGCAGCTATTGAATAAAAAAACAAACACAAAAATCCATAAGTAGGTTGTAGAAACAAAATGTGTATATCAAAGTGTATATAAAAGAAAGATACAAAATAATGTGTGTGAGAGTGAAAAATGGGGTACGAGAGGGTGCTCCAGAGCCCCTATTTATACCCTGTGGTTCCCATCGAGTCATACGTGAGTCTTGCTGCGCATATACTGCGCATTTATACTTGACTCGATTACTGACTCAATACTCTAGTACATTCTATTACATTCTAGCAGTTTCTACATAGGTTGCTGAGAAACAGGCAAAATAATACCGTGGAGTGGGTCAATCATTTTGCCTGGAGTCACTGAACCAGAAGTACCTGTAAATTACAGGGGAAGGAATAGAAGCAAAAATGTGGCAAAATCATGTTTATATGCCCTATGAGTAACAAACAATACTACATGCATTAAAGGCCTGGATATTATGTGCTGCATCCCCAAGAGGGGGCAACCAGCTCTGCTAAATACCGAACCATAGCAGTCCAAGCTACTGATAAACCACTAATGGTCTATTAATGAAAGTTGTAGAGAATCATAAGATGTCTTAAGTCAACATGTATGTGCACGACTTTGGGTGCACATGCAGCAGAAAAATTAGAACAGATAGAATGTGAGCGAAACCCCCTCTAGGTAAATGCGCTAAATCAAGACACTGGAGGCACGCATGGACGCGGGACTTGGCATGCATATGTGCTGTATGCTAGCGCATACGTGTGCCAAGTTTTAGCTCCGCTGCT
>WSLM01000155.1:0-26770 GCA_019677335.1 Ceratobasidium sp. UAMH 11750 | reverse complement strand
AATTTATAATTTTTCAAAAAACTTAAAACTTGCCGGGATTTGTTATTAACTTTCGCTTTTTTCATCCCCCCCCCCCCCCCCCCCCCCCCGTCCCCCCCCCCCCCCCCCCCCCTTGTCCTTTTCTCCACCAACCACACCTTCCCCTCCCCCGCCAACTTACTTCCCGCACTCTCTTCACTCAACGCACCCTCTTTAGCCAATTTTTCAGCCGCCGCAGCTGCCAACTCCCGCTCCCTCGCTTCCTCTGCCAGCACCCTCGTCAGAGAAGGTTCAGGCATAGCCGCGCGGACGTAGGCTTCCGAGCTCGGCTGGAGTCGCACAGCATCCACATCTGGCATCATTGGAACAGTAATCCCTTCTCGTTGCTGCGCCAGTTCCGAACCTTGAACAGTCCCAGAATATACGAATCGATTCCCCAGCGAGGTTGAAAGATCAACAGGCAGCTGCGTGACAGACGTCAGCGCCATTGGGTGGTCTGACAAATGACCAGGACGAGGGTCGTCCAGCTCGTCAATGAGCCTGAGCGCAGGAATCAGCTCTTCTAGGGCTGCAGCGCCAGTAAGACTCGTGTCTCCGCTTGGGACAGGTCCACGTGGAGAGCTTGGAGGTGGACTGCATGAGAGGCTGCGGTGGCTGTTTGGTGCGGCTCGGCAGAGGAAGGGGATAGGTGTGAAGAGCGGGGAGCGGGCAACGTCGAGAGGGGCTGGGGCTGAGGCTCGAGAGGATACGGATGGCGCTCCGCTACGGTTGAACTCAGTTATTACGGATGCCAGGATAGAGAACTGGGCGTGGACTTACCCAACCGCAGGTGGTGCCCCGTTCTTCACGTCTAGAGCATACATTTCAAGTGGGTAATCTTTGTGTGTGCTTGTGACAAGCAGTGTCTGTTTGAGCACGCGGATATATTTGCCCACGGATTTATAGTATCCTCGAGGCTTCACCGCTATCTCAGTCAATTGCTCAACCATAAACAGAGGCGCCCTGAACCATGCTCACAATCAGTACCACACTCCTCACCAGTTAACCCAGCCAAAACTCATCCATCAAAATCATGCAGATACGCAAAAATCGGCCCCAGCTCCTCCTTTGCCCCCTCCACCGTCAAATTTGCCGGTAAAGCCCTCCCAGACCCCGTATCCCATACTGCCCTGCTCCCGTGGATCTCCGCACTGTCTGGTCTTGGCTGGAACGGCACAATCACCAGACCCATCGGGGTCGAGGCCGCAGATCGAGCGTGACGAGCGGCGAGACAAGGTACGGTGGGGACAGAGAGGGCGGAGGGGGTGTGTCAGGCGGGAGTGGGCCGCCAGTGTTTATAACCTTGGGTGGGTTGGATTCTGTGAGGGGAACGAAGAGTGACTCTGGGGCGGGAGCTGCTGGAGCTGGAGCTGGAGGTTGTGATTGAGATTCCGCGTCTTTGATGTATTGAAGGAGGTTCTGAAGGTGGCGTTAGGGCAGTAGAACAGCAGAGAGATGGGTGTCACTTGCGTTGCTGAGCTTGTACTTGAATATATCCCGCAGAACATCTCATTCTGAGCTGGAGGGCAGTGACTTAGTCGTTCAACCAAGAAGGGGCTGAGATTTACAGAAACCCACTCGACCATATTCGTGTCTGCAATCTGCTCAATCAACATGTCGTACTCTGGTGGCGGTTAGTGCAAGTCAGTAGGCGGAAGCGGCAAAACCATACCTCCATGCCATTGAAACTCAGATGTTACCCCATACTCGCCATTGACAAGTGTCATAGTGTTGATCGCCATTGCACAATATTTGTGCCGCGTTTAGGTCGCTTTGGGTGAGGTCGTGGTTGAAGTGGTGCATGATTTCAAAATGGAGGGTCAACAAACGGCTGATCATGCGAGCCAAATAAACTCAATCACATCCCGAAGCAGCTTGCTGGCTCACATTTCTTTGCGTAAGGGAGTATCGCATTCTAGCGCATTATGGAAATATGTGTATGTAACTGAAGCAAATAGATATAAACCGAATGAGGAATAGAAAAATGTAAAAGCAGATGTACAGCGGTATGGGCTACAACTGGACTATAAATAGCACGGAGAACCGATGCGACGACAAGTTGAGAAAATTATTCACCTCCGCTACCACCAGCATCTCCTCCTCCAGCCCCCACATCAAACGTGTTCACCGTAGCTCCAAATCTAGCAGCTGCCACCAGCCCTGCGCCTGCGGCGTCAACTGCGCCGTGTTCATGCCCGTGATTGCCGTCCCGGCGTTTCAGCAGAGAACCCGACTGTTTTAACTGAGGGGTTGAGACGGGGGAGGGTAGTACGAATGGTTCAACGATAAGACGTTTGGTACTTGGTTGACTGAGCTTGTGTGTAGTGAGCAGAGGTGATATCCTGAACGGGCGCATTGGAGACTCGGAATATATAGACTTCTTGCTCGAGATGCAACCCATGGCACTATGAGGAATAGGTTATAATCAGACACTACAATTATTGGGCAAGTCAGGAGCTTACCATGAGGCAAATGGGGGAGAGATGAAGATGGCGCTATGTAGGAGGCAAGACCAAAGCTCACTAATATGGTCGTCTACACCACCTTTAGGATAGCGCGCAACAAAACACGCAGCCCCGCCCAATCATCGCACCATATACCAGGGACGGAGAGCTTGCACTAGCGCCTGGGCTAGTGTAGCCAAGGCTGGGTTCAGAGATCAAGTGAGAAGCCGTGTTCATCTGTGTCCACCCGGGGGCGTACCGCTTGATATGCAGACGTTGGATCAACGGGCAGGCAGCTGGAAGAGGGACCAGATTAACTGATAGGTCTGAGATTAATGAAGTCAAACGCAAAATGGCTGGAGGACTAACCAAAGGTGGAGGGTTGTACTGGAGAGCAACTGGTCCAACGCAACCCAGACAGAGGCTAATATTGTTTCCATTAGACCTCCAGCAGGACAGTTTGCTTGAACAAATTTAAGTTGTACTTCTGGCCACAAGACACATGACGGCAGGCTGGCGGCGAGGGATAACCGTGGTGGATGAAAGAAAGCCACTTCCAAAAATACAACAGCCACAAGCGCTGACAGTCACGTGAACATTATCCCATATTGGTCCCTTTGTTAGTTGCACCCTCCCGCGACACCTCTGCTTCTTGAAGTACCGGAGGTCTTGCACCAACGGCATCACCTTGAAGTGCCGGTTGAACCCGTCGGTGCCCAGCAGCCTCTCCACCCAATCCCTTGCATGCTCAATCATCCCCTTGTAGAGCTGATGCAGTGGATCCGGCATCATTGTTCCCCCCATATCAACGTGAGGCAGGCCTCAGGCGCAGCTGGTCCAACTCCCTTCTTTGTGCGCTGGTACGTTTGGTGGGCTTTGAGCATCCCATCCTGGTCACGTAGCAGCACCATCGGCCCCCCTTGCCCTTGACTCTGCCATTTCTGCGTGCACTTCAGGCACCCGCCGTGGGTCGTGCATGCGACATCATTCTGCTCGGGCCAGTCCGCAACCCAAGCAGTGATCAATGGGTAGACATGACGGAGGTATCCATCGGCACACCAAGCAAGCATCCCATCCTCTGGTGCTGCCTTTAACGGCGTGAATATCTCGGCGAGGGACCTATAGAGAAGCTCCCTGTGGTACTGTCTGCAGGTGGCATCGTTGAGACGAGTGTCTTGAACGCTGTCAAATGTATCGAGACCGGTAGGTACCCAATCATTATCATCGGCCGTTTCATGGGCTTGCGTCAAATGTTCTTGCTGATATTTCCAATAGACAGATACACTGGGTGCGCCTTGGCACTGTGAGGGTTGTTCACCATCGCTGTTTCATCCGACGCGATGATCAACGGCACAATGGTGCCATTTTTGTTACCCATGAGATACTGTGACCATGTAAGTGCTATTCCATATTGCTGTATTACCATTCTAGCTCACCTGCATACAGCACCACCAGTTGCCCCTCTACATCTCACCGTATACCGTACACTTTCGATCCCCCGATGTCCAATGGCGCTCCAGCGCATAGCGCATCCAACGCGCAAATCGTCGTGCGCCGAGGAGCTGCAAATCACCTCGAGAATGTCGCGCATATACACGGTATGTTCCCATTTGTACACCCCTCACCCACAGAAACGTGCGCCATCGTCCACTTAGCGCCAGTAGGAAGTTGATCGACATCCCTGAAGAGGGCCGTGTCGTCGGGCCAGATCTCCTTTCCCTTCCCCTTCGCCCTCCTCTTCCGAAACTGCTTGTACTACTTGGCATGTAAGTTTTTCTGTTGTTTGTTTCATTCAGTTACTCACTAATGGTCCCTTTGGGTGTTTGTTTCTCCCTCGCCTAGTCAGCCCCGTCGTCATCATTATCTCCGCCGTCTCCAACAATCGCAATTGCCGAGAGCTCTGCACCTCTTCCGATGCTACTTTAAGTTCGCCTTCCGCTGAGAGAGAGTACCGATTGGCGCGCCTGCCGTCTCGATCGGGAATTTCTCGACAAAGACGCCATTCTCCATCCCATCGACGTCCCCTCTCTCCCGTTGGGCCAGGGCAATCTAGAGACCTTCATGGCCGTGATGCGCGCAGCTCGCGTGTTCATTGTACCTCCTCAAGTCATATAGAAAAGCACGGTGGGTTATAGGCGGGGTATGGATGTGCAGAGTTGAAGGCAAGTACATTGCCCTGTTTATTCCGATTTTATTTGTTAAACGTAACTTGTGCACAGTGGTCTGTTCCTGCATCGACCCACCTGATTCAACACATGTACCACCCACCCAAGGCTGACTGCGCGCAGCATGACACGGCGGTGGCTGACTCAATAGGTCAAGTATGTGTGCCTCATTTCTCGTTCGGCGCTAGCAGTCACTTATTTGATTTTCGACGGTTTCTTGCTTACTTTCTCCTGTGCATAAAACCATCTAAATGCTATAAAATACCCCCAGGTGTGATGCCTGCTGGTGGGTAGTGGGGTGCAATTCATGGACTTGGGGAGAGAAACTGCCGAGTCAGAACTTTGGCATTAAGTTGTGCCTGTTTGCATGCCTGATAAGGACTATACCATATTTGGACATATACTTTCTATATATAGATAATTTCAAATTTACCAAAATTGGTGGTTACATGCACCATGCTTGTGGCTTTCCAAATCTGGAATCAGATTCCCATTTGGAGCAAAACTGGTTGAGCAAAATGCAAAATACTTTCCCAGACACGACTTGTTTGATCAAATTTAATGGGATATATGCGCTGTATTTACGTGAGTATCACACTGACCCTGAGCTACTCTGGAGCAACTCTGGAAGGACTCTGACCACAGGCTGAGGGTCTCTGGAGACTCTGGCAGCTCTGGTAGCCCTTCCAGAGTCGGACAGAGGTTGCAGATGACTCACAAGCACCATGCTTACGAGCACTCGTGTGCACTCACAAGCGCTGTGTTTGTGAGTACTCATGATTGCTTGTCAAGATAGTGTTCACAAGTACTCACAAGTACTCACACATGTAGGGATCGCGAGTGCCTACGAGTACAGTACCCACGAGTCGTTGCGAGTCCTCATGAGCATACCGCTTTCAAGTCCTCACGAGTCCTTGGGAAAGCACTGCACGCGAGTGCTCGATGGCACAGCCCTCGTAGGTACTTGTGGGTACTTGTTGCTTGGTGGCATGTATGAGAGATCAGCAACCTTCATGGTGCAGCGGTCATATGTTTGTGAATGACACATATTAATACTGCCCATACGCCAAACTGTCCCGCCACTGGTGAGGGCTGATGGTGCACACGTAAAACCCGACCACATATAGCAATAGCGAGTGTGAATGTGTAGGAACCAGCTTCCAAAGGCAAGGGTTTCTGATATAGATCTTCTCTTTCGAGTGTCTTTCAGTTGCAACACCCTTACTTCAAACCATTGTTTCAACTCATGTTTATTTATTTAGTTGATTGACTTGAGCCATGTAACAAGAAAAGCCGACATGTACAGGCTAAAAAAAAACTTGGCGACTCGTAGTCAGCACAAGAAAATTTCAGTATTCGCAGGCAGAGTAGGACATGATGATCACAAATATACAAGCGAGAAGGACTATGACCAAGCGATGGGCTGCAGCACGTAGAAACATTATAGAACACTTCAAAGCAGACAGAAAAGAAACGAGACCAAGACAGAGAACGGGATATACAAGGCAAGATCAAATGGACAGCTAGGAAACTTTGGCACATGGCAAAACCATCAGGGGCGCACAAGTGGGAGTACTAGCAGTAGAAACACCATTCAAGAGACAGCATAGACATATAGGATGGCACATATATGGACAACAAGCAAGACAATGAGAAGGTATCGGTTAGGTGATGGATCTTGCCCATCCACGGTTCAGTATCGCGAGTAAGAAATGTTTGAGCTTAATCAATAAGAAACACTTGCTTTGTCAGCCTACACACGGCCCTTGCCCTTTGCACGCTTGTTGTAACGTCCCTCCTCATCAATTTCCATATCAGCTTTGTGTTCAGCCTTGGAAAAGTTGCCATCTCCCTCATCGTCAGTTGGCGTGTCTGGGCGAATATCGCTGGCTTGGGTAACTGGTTGTGTGAACAGGTCATCAAGCTCCATAGCCCCGGAATAATTGCTGTAGATAGTCAGTATGTGTGCTAAAAAATGAAGCAAAAGCAACTCACTATCCATAAGTAAACCACTCCTTCACAAGCCGTGCAAAACGACCCATAGCCACGAGATGTGCCGCCTTGAGGCCATGTAAGTGCGCGACATACTGATTCAGCATATCCGATGCGTTCAGCTCTGGCGGCTGGTACTGCCCGGTCTCGTACTCCTCAATACAGAATTGCAGCTGAGGAATGAATGTTAGCGAGAAGATCACTAAGTACACTATTTACTTACATTTGCAAGCACAAATGCCGCAGCGGTGAGTGGCACAGGATTAAAATAATCCTGGAAAGCGACTCCTACCAAGGTTGGGGTGGCAAAGAGAGCCAAAGCAATAGCCTCCGAGACAATTTTACTCTCATAGTGGCCGTACGGTGAGTCATACTCCTATGAGGCAGCTTAATAGACGAGCTCACAAAGTTGCAATGGTACTCATGAGGCAGTGGAAAGTATTAGGGTTGAGTTTCTTGAATAGCTTGAGGTTGTGTTCGATGGCCTCGGGAGTGAGCACGGGCTTCTTGAACCCCATACGAAACGGGGGCAGAGGGTGTAGCACATCCTTCATGTCGTGACCTGTTCTGATTCCGTGGTTCTTGGCTCAAGGAGTGGTCGCTCTGTTCTGTACTGCCTCTACGAGGTTCTAATGTCGTTTGTAATGCTATAGTTCTGTTTGTATTCGTGTATTCTAAGTGTGTTACAAGTCACTGTGGTGGACGAGATAAAGCAAGATGGGGTGCCATCTTGCCTCTGCTCTTTCTTATATACATGTAGGGTCCGCAGTCCGCAGTCCGCAGTCCGCAGTCCGCAGTCGAGTCACGTGTTGAGCGTGAGAGAGATCACGTGTAGTGACTACTGCCTTTTAGCGCGGCTCCGAATCTTATAAGAGCCGCTTCGTAATCCTAGGGTCACGTGGTTCGTCGTGGACACGTGACATGCTTAGTCAGGTGCCTACTGCCTACAGCATTACCAGGGAGAGATTACCTGTAGGCAGTGTTATGTTACTGGTTACGGTGGTTACGGGTGAGCACGTGATATGCTTAGTCAGGTGCCTACTGCCTACAGCATTACCAAGGAGAGATTACCTGTAGGCAGCGTTATGTTATGGTGGTTATTGGGCACGTGACCTGGGGTTTGACTTAGACGGTAACGGCTAAGTCCCGAAAAAATAAAGAAAATGTGGGTCTTCCCTGGGTAGGTCACAACACTTCACCCTGCCATGGTAAGTTGGTAGGGCATTAATCATCTTTTGTAATCATGTTAACTGCCAGTATGGATGTGTTCTAGTGCTGAAAAAACCCCTTCCACACGATATATGCGCTCGAGTTCCCGCACCACATTGACCTCTGCTGGACCGAGCCTCATGTGGTTCCAAGTGCAAAGACCTCGAGATCATCCAAGCCTTGGTGATGCTCATGTACTGTGACCAGAGTCTCGACAACAGCGGGTACGTCCGTCCATTCATCCAACCATGCATAAATTCATATTTTACAGCTGGGAATTCTATGCGCCATTTATCGGTCTGGCTGTACACATCGCCCACAGCATGGGCCTCTCCAAACTCGGGTCTGAGCCCGTTGACAAAGTCCCCCCGCCAGGCCTTCGCGAATGCGAGCTCAAGCAACGTATCTGGTGGAAACTTGTCTTTCTGGACTGGTACCTCTCCCCAATCGCGAATCATACGTACTTGATCCATCCTGCGCAGATGACCACAGTTTTGCCCGCCAACACCGATTGGGACCAGCTGCGGGACAGAGTCGTGTTTGGGCTAAAGGAACGTAAAGTGTACACCACTTCAGCATTTTTAATTGCCAAGGCCGAGGTAGCAGTTTCTGTCAGGGAGCTGGTGGGTCCTCATTTTCCGCTCGTTTCACTGGTGATTGATGTGAGAACAGTCGGACCATGTGAATACGGGTCAAGCATTGACATATGAGTTCCTCCTGGCCTATGACCGTCGCTTCAATGATCGACTCGCACAGAGCCCCTCGGCACTCGGGCGCTTAAAATCAGTACGAAAACCGCTGCCGCCCCAAGTGCAAATTGTGTGTGCCTCATCCACAATTGTGACGTGCTTGTAATGCGCTAGCTCTTCCGAGAGTAGTGTTCCGCATAGCTTGTTGTTGTCTTTGTATGCTTCTGGCGATGAAATAATGACTCAATAAATCTGTTAATAAATACCAAATGTACGTGCGGAACCCCGAATGTATGCTAAGAACTCACCTTGATGAGCTCCGGTTTTATAGTCGACACGTTTACTGCGACGACTTTTAGTGCATATTTTGTGTAGTTTGCTGCCATTTGTTCTTCTATCATGTTTAGGGGGGATATGATCCAAGTAATGACATTGTCGTGAAAAAAGTGGATAAGAGTGAACGCAAGAGATTTCCCGCATCCAGTACCAGTGACGCAGACAGTATCTTGACCAGAATTGATGGCAAGTGTGAAGTTGACTTGAAACTTCCTAGGTACGAGTTTTGTTTGTCTATGGCACTCCAGAGCGACATAGTTTCGGAGGGTGAGCAGGTGGGGGATCTCCTCAATCGTGGCAATGTTGAATTCGGGGTTCATAACGCGTTTCGTTCACTAGTTTTTTTATCGCAGCTCGATAACAGGTCAAAAATGATTTGTACGAAGTTTCAGAGCCATAGGACAAGATTTGAGTGAATGACACGGCGCGCGAGGATGTGGCGAGAGGCAAGAGAGTGTATTGCAAATTCATTTCGCCTTGTCTTTCCGTCTCTCTCGCTCCGGTCCAAAATCACTCAGATTTGTTACTTATTTATATGCATGCTAGGGTATTATTGGTCGGGGAACAAGTCTCATTACTACTCTAAGGCAAGTCTACAAGTGTGGTGGGTCGTTTGCGACCCCCCCTAAGCCCAATAGGACATTTATCCCAAGCCCTGTGGCAGGCGCTTAGGCTGTCCACTGTCGATTGCTTGCTATCATAAGCCAAGCGCTGCCAAACAACAGGGCTTGGTTCCAGGCAATGCTGCCCCCCGATAGCTGCACCAGCTGGGCCCAGCCTCGTGATCCCGAAACTCCAGACGGCTTGGGAGCGCAAGTCTAGTGCACATGAGCACCAACGAGCACTGCTCTGGTGCTTACGAGCATGCCGGAGCCCAGAGTTGGTCCCTGGGATCTCCAACAAGCTCAATGAGCAGCAAGTAGGGTGCTCACGAGCACTGACACCATTATCCAGAGCTCTGGTGTATTATTCTTTGGACACAAATAAATACATGCATTTATCATAACAATGTTGTACACATAGAAATGTAGGCTGCATGCCATTGACAAGACCACTCATACTGGAGGAAGGTGATAATATATCTGACCTATTTGCATCCCACCTGCACGGCTCATTGGTACAGGTGCAGCCATGTGGCGCTCAATAGGCATCACGACCAGACCAAAAGTAAGGACATTATCTCATTAGCATGTTGTGCGGCATCCACATAAGTTAAGTTACTCACGTTATACTGCTATTCATTGTCTATTTGCGTGTGGGTGTGCAAGGCTTCGAGGATTCAGAGTCCTTCCATGCTTTCGATTTTGTTGACCCAATCGATGTTATCCGAGCTGCACACCTAATCCCACAATTTGTTGGGAAACAGACTACCAAATAGACAGTTTGCGCACCGCCACAATTTCAAAACATGGTGGTGCAGATGCACCTGGAGTACGAACCCAATGCACCTCAGGATTTTTACCATGTTGTTCTATGTGCCTAATAACCCGGCTCAGGTGGCTAGAAACCAATTTGCATGGGTGGTTTCCCCCAGACTGCACCACCACATTTTCAAAATGTGGCAGTGCGCAAACTGTCTAATGTCTTCAATCTGTGGACTCTCTGGCTGCCGACGTCAAGCATGTCGGGGACTGGAAGCACTACTACATAAATCAGTGAGTTGCAATTGTTGAACCCTCTTCCATTATGCTCGCCTAAATAATACATGTGCCCGCGGGTTTGCTGACCGTGACATGCTTCTGCGGTTTATGGGGATGGCCAGTGGTCATAAAGCAGTGGGGCGAGCCCCCAGTGGGCAAGTCACACCGGCTTTCGATTTAGGTGAGTACTTATTTGAATGCACACGATTAAGCATTCGACGTTGCTTTATTGTAAGCTATGAATACACAGGATATTCAGAACCAGCAGTGCAGGATAAAGGGGATGAAATAAATGACGAGGACAGCCTGAGCGGGGAGGAAGAAGAGCAGGAGAGCGAGGATGAAAGTGATTTTGAGCAGATAGGAGAAGAGGAAGTCGATGATGGGGATGTTGATGGAGTGAGTTGGTAGCACACTATGTATGGTAGGAGAACTACGCATATATTCTTTGTGTATTGTCAAGACTGGCTCAGCAAAAGTAGCCCGAGCGAATGAGCGCACATTAGCGCTAAGGAAGCGCTCGCCCATGTGCATCTCCTCTCTGTTTATTCTTTCCCACTATGCTCCTCTCTATGCTCTCACTCCTACTCGCCCCCCTTTGCCTAAAGTCCCTCTCAACGAATATGGGGTTTGAGATCGAGAGCGCCACGCCTTCTTTGTGCATGCTGGATGCCTGATCGAGAACGACCAAAGCGTTGAGGGGCGAATTGAGGACTTGACCCAGCCGGAAAAATCGAGTTTTGTCCCCGCTGCCCATGCACTTGGACACGAGCCAGATACAGAGACGGAGGGCAAGTCGGGGACAGTGATCGAGCCGACGCCAAACATGGGTATGGGGTTTGTGTATGAACTGACGGATTCGATGAGGACGGTGCGCCCGAGCAGTCATACGACAGGAACAAGTGGCTGAAGTACTGGTAGGGTGTGGGTGGGCTGCAGCGGAGTGCAATGACAGGGGGAAGATCGAGTCTGAGAGCACTGAGCGAGGAGGACGGAGAACATGTGACGGTCCAACCTGCAGCTGTAGAACCAACGCCCGCCTCCAAAACTACCACCTCCCCACCGCCAACTCCATGAAAACGTACACGTTTGTGCTCGTGTTCTTGTTCTCAATTGCTAGAGCAGAAAAGGATTGCACAGCAGTTGAAGCAGATGCAGGAGGAGGACTCTTAGATGAGTTCCTCGACCGATGACCACGAGGCAATCAGCTTGTATTCTCCCATTGGATATGGAACACCTACGGTGACGGCTAGTGCCCCCTATACACCTTCTCGCGCCCAGTCTCCGACTCAGTTTGAAGGATTTGCGGTGGCGGCGGCACGCAACGCTGCACACACTCCCCCGCCCCTGGCGTTGCTGCAACAACAATTCCAGGCGTGCTCACATAGCCCAACTCCCAACCTTCTCGGCTCGCCAATGTTCCAAATACCCCTCCCGCTCTCCCCTGCCAGTCCTTCCGCACCTGTCATGGGCCTGCCAACGCTCGACAACATCCGAGACAGACTGGGCTACCGACTCGGCGCAAATATTTTCCGTTTGAATAGTGCTGCTCCTCGAATATTACAAGGTCAAGGTGTCATCGGGGCAGAGGAGCACCAGATTCCACTTCTGTCCTCTCAAGTCAACACTCCTGCTACAATGTCGTCTCGTGCGGGGACACCTGGTCCTGGGCTGGGTCGGAGCAATACCACCGGGGGGTTGATGGGCATGTCTCCTGGCGGAGCAGGTGCAGGGGACCGGAATGCAGCACGCCGCGAGCTGTTCAAGAAGATTGGAGGCAGAGTTGAAAAGGATCACGGCGGGGATGGTGACCAGACAAGCGGCGCTGAGGATACAGTGCTTATGAACGGGCGTGTGACGCCATTTGTAGCCACGCGGGTTGTTACTCCTGGGATGCGTTCGCCAACACCTGGTGCAGGTATGGGCGTCCGTGTCCAAATGCCTACTCTGCGGGCCCAAACACCTGGTGACGATGGCGGGACAAGTTCTGTTCCGGGGGCACTGACACCTGGAAAGAGTTGAAGGCGGTCGCATGGACGGAGAAAGAGTTGGTTGTCAGGGGTGACTGCGGTGGTGGATGATCGAGAAGAGGCGACCCAGCCTGCTGCTCCGGCCGACCGAGCCAGCGCCTGCGACCAAGCTGGATGCGGTGGTGGCCTATTCGCCCAAACCACCGTTGAACCAGGTACATATACCTGCGCCTCAAAATGACGATGATGATGACAACGATGACAACGACGATGCGACGGGGGCGAAAGGCCTGGCGAGGTAGCGTAGTGTCAAGTTGGAGTGGGTCAAGACTTTGCAGAAGCTCGCAGGGGGGTGCACCATCTCAGGCTACGACGACACATCGCCTGCCACTAGTCGAGGAAGAAGACAACAAGGTCCTGGCCGTGACTGCTCCGTCGTATTTGGGCTTGCTGACCCTGTTATTGTCGTCCACGCCTCAGCCATGCGTCCCCCATTCGTTGGACATCTCGGTACAGTCTGGGTCGTCGATTCCTGTGTTTATAGCGGAGCAGGGGACCCTGTCGCCGTACAAGGTGGACACTTTCCCGGTGACAATTGGCCAGTATCATAACAATGGGATCGGGATGGGGCAGGTTGCGGAGGAGCCAGAGGACCATGAGGTGGAGCAGGTGGTGTATCCCGAGGATCCCAGTACCAAGGCGTGACGGATGTTTAACGAGTCACTGGATAGGAATGGGGGATCTAAAGCTGGTGTGTTGAGCTTAGTGGACTGGCATTGGGCCTAACTGACATATTTCATTAGATTTAACATTGGGCGACATGTTTAGGCTCCCAACTGAACTAGAGAAGGATGATGATGAAAATGAAGAGACAGACGAAGAGGTACCGTCGTTCCAGCCATACCCAGTCACCCAGCGCGTGTCTGCTTCATTGTGGGTATCTCGACCAAGTACAGAGGGTACATCGTCGCCATGTGCCGAAACATCGACGCTTCCGCCTTCGACGCCCTCAACTGCTGTATTTTCGGGCTCGGTGCGACGAGAGGGGGATTTGCACGGGAGCAGCGGATCACTTGTGTCGCCTGTTGGGTTTCCAGCTGCAGCCTCATTGACCTCGCATTCGTCAGGCCAAGGACAGCCTGCGGGGGCTACTACATCCGTGCACTCGCTCACAGATTGGGAAAAGGTGCTCAATAACGATGTGCCCGTCCAGCCAAAGCGGACGCCAAAGAAGGAAGCTGCGCGCAACTGGCAAAAGATGATGACTGGTATCACGACGCTCGGCCGGGGTGGAAGTCGGATTGAAGGCTGACGCTCTCGAACAAACAGCTTTGTCAACGGGCGGCGCGAGCACAGGCCTGCCAACCATGAGAGCGCGGTGAGCGCAGCGAGTGCAGCGAGTACCGGCGCGATGTTGTCCCCCACAAGCTCGCATCACATGATCAGGCAAATGGCTCATGCTGGCACCTCGGCCATGTCATTGACTGTGATGCTGGTGACACACGGCAGGGTGTCACCTGTACCGCCTGCCTTGTCGACGGACCTGTGCTTGGCTGACGGCAAGCTACATGTGTTTCTGGGCATTCAGAAACTTGAGGCGGAGCGTGAACACAAGATGCGGGAGTGCAGGCAGTCAATGTCTGGGATTAATGCTGAGAGTCCAGAGCGCGAGGTCGAGCGGCGGCTACACCACCAGGCATCAGGCAGCCAATTGATATTGCGCTTTCAGAACACGGGGGTCACGCCGCCCAAGCAAGAGTACATTGACGTCCGGGTGGACTCGTCGACGCCAAGCAAGTGCTTACCGACGACGCGCGATGGGGTGAGAAAGCGGCCCAAGGTGTTCCAGTCACCTGCGTCGTCTGGCAAGCCTGTGCGCAACCACAAGGCGTTGCCCACTGACGTGCTTATCCACCGCGGAAAAGGATCCAACAGTGGGACATAGCGGGACAACTCGCGGAAGACCCGGGCCAAGGCGCACCCGCTGCTGGAGCCCTCTCTGTCTGGGTCAGATGGAAACCAGATGGAATTGGCAGTGAACCCATTTGCGCTGACGCTGTCCAAGGCCAGCATCCACTCGCTGTCCTTTTCGGCAACGACTGTGTTGATGATTGCGTCCCCCAGAAATTTGCGTCCAGTCAACAATTTGCTGCGCGCGCGTCATTTGTCATGGCCCAGGTCAATGCGTTGCTTGCTGCAGGTCCCGACGCACCCAGGCCACTGCAGCTCGACGACCCGCCATGCAAGCTGTTGCTCAAGAGCTACAAGCCGCCAACCAAAATACGGTCAAATATTGCTATCTGTTCCTGTTTATTGAGCTGCTCGCCATCGCCAGGCCAATCATTTCGAGGACACGGCTCGCGACGCGCACAAGCCGTCTCTTGACTGAACACTTGTTGTCCAAAGTGTGATCAAGTTGCACGAGTTGCATCTGCACTCAATTCGCGGCAAAAACGCGCCTCTGGCCTCGTCGGTCAAGGCCGAACCCCAGCCTGCCATGAAACTCTTTGCCCAAAAGTTTGCCCGCAATAGTGTCCAGGCCGTTACTTTGCTTCAGGAAAAGGCTAAGCTCCAGAGCAAACCCGGTACTGTTGCCCAGCTCTTCTTCCATGCTACAGAGCTCAACGCGTCTTTCTCGCCCACCGCAACTCGAAGGCTATCCTCCGTCACTTTATCGATCATTTTGGCTTTGCAACTATCTGCATCGACCACGTGCTTCGCATATGCTTGCTCTCCATTTGCTTGCCATCCAACTCGAGTTCAGTCAAACATTTATTTGGGACGTTTGCCGCCCGTTGGTTTTGGGCGTGATTGCATTTGACAAGAATCTCGCTATCTGCCTTGCCTTGGCCATTATGCATCTCAATTCGGCTCTTCATTCAGGCTACGAGTCCAGTTTAGCTTCCCCAACCGCACTATTTCTGCCCACGACTTTATCGATGCGCCTCGCATGCGCGACATCCCAATGCTTGTTCCTGATGATGTTTTGAAACAGATCTACAGCTCAGTGCACCACCAGCGCATCGATCAGGCGCTTGATCCGCACGAAGGCACCTCCACCAGACCGTCATCATCACTTCCAGTCGTTTGCCGGACTGACTGACATACCGAGTCGCTTCGGCCCCAATCACTATCCACATACCAAAACCTGACCCAGACTTAACGATCTGACTGTACGGTCAGGATTTATTGTTTAAGCCCAATGTGCTCAACTTTACTGAGTCCAACGAACAGACGTTCAAGGTCGTTGACAATTCGTTTGCAACCAAGACGACGATCATGGCGTGTACGGGCTGCAACGCTCCGCCTTATACTAGCATACCACTGAGCAGCCAATTCAGCGTCGAGCACGTGTTTATGCAAAATACGTTCCAGGTCTCGTCTGTGCCCCACAACGAGCAGGCGCGCCAGTACATGTTTAGCATCAAGGGCTGTGTGGTGCACCAACAGTGGGTAAACGCGATGGGGTGGCAGATTACACGCGCCGTCGAGGCGAACGCGAGCGACGCTCCGTTTGGTCCGCTCGAGGCCAAGTTGCGATGGGCGGCCAAGGCAGTGGCAGTTCAGGTGCTGCGAGACATGCTGATTGCACCAGACGATAGGGCGCTGCAGCCTCAGGCCGGATACACTCAGGCAGGCTCATTGGGAATCATGCTTGCATACGGCGTGGAAGGTCCTATTACGGGAATGCAGTAGATTCTGCTCGCCAAGGGTGCACCAAGGAGCGGGCACGACCTGGTGACAATCTGTCAACAAAACAGCCCGCTGCCACTCATGCTCTGTTTTTTATACTCCAAGTTGCTGGGGGCCGGGCAGCAGGAGCAGGTGGAAGAATCTGAGAGGGTAGGGATGTGGAGCGTGAGTATGGCCTCGGCCAACGGCAGCGGAGGGTATTGAGATGGCTCGTAGTGCTGTGTAGTCTTGTCTCTTTTGTTTTATTTGTTCTGTATCACTTTCTCGTATAGCCATGTACGTCTTGAATTAACTATATAGTCTATGCAAATAGGACTCGTGAGTCTGGACTAGTAGCCAAGTAAGGAACCATGCACGGGTGTTGCAAGTGCAGATTCAGACGACTGATAAAGTGCCTATAAGTTCTAACCGGGATGCAAGTGAACCGCAACCAACCCATCCCCACACTATCCATCTATCACTCTAGTAATCTATACTAATGTCTTTAGCCACTTAAATTTATTTCCCACTCTGAAAGTGAATCCAATCCATTGAAATCCACCACAACGCTGCATAACAATGCCAAACTTTAACTATCCTTACGGCACTCTATCATCTTCTGGCCGATTTGCCAGTGGCCATTGTTTGGCAGATCACGCAAATCAGTCATTTTAAGAACCTCTGGGAGGTCCTGGTCCTGAGAAATGCTTAGCAACAGTCAAACCAGTGATTGGGTACATACCTCGGGAAAAATGGCATCCCGCTTAGGTAAGGGTCGCCATTTTCTATCTATGCTCGTATTGATTCCAATTGAAGCATCGTGTGTCTGGCTCATCTGTGAGCTCCACGTAGTAATAGTTATGCCAATCTACTCACCAATGCAACATCTTGTTGAAAAAGCCAGGTGGCAGTATACTGCCCTGGAGCTTACGTATAGGAGCCTCGTCAATCCAGTTGCGCTCATTGCGGAGCAGCACGTATGGGCGCCACATATCAGCCCGTCCGCGGCGAGCGCAATGTTGGTCAGGACACGAACGGTGGAGATGTTTGGCCTTGGGAGAGTCATCTGGCGAGGGAAAGGAAGGCGAAGGCTCTGGGCCAGGGAGATTGGTGGTTGGACCGGGTGGGCCATATGCAGATGCTGGGAACTCCCGATTTGGAGTGTGGAGGCTAGCAAAGAGACAGGTGGAGCCCAGTCGAGTACGAGTGTCCTCCATCACTTCAGCCGGAAACGGGCAATGGGGAGGCTCATGGAAGGGACAACGCTGTTGTGAGCAGCCAGCATCTTACCGATGGCATGTTGCCTGCGTACGTGTCGCTTGCAAGGGGAATTATCGGCCAACATGAGTGAGGAGCGGGTCCGAGTTGCACCAGGGGATATCTGAGTATATAGGATGTCCGAGCTACGGCATCAGCCTGTGTGGATTGAATTTGGGTGTATGTATGCAAAGAGTGCCTGAAAAAGATCTGTCGGGGCTGATGCATATCCGGTCGAGTGAGTCATCGGAGTGGAGCGAGGCGAGTGGGAGTAGTACAGCATGAACTGTACGGCGTACGAGGTCACTGTATGCATACCAAAAAAGAACACTTGTCACATGCTCTGGATTTTTATTTTTATTTTTTGGTCTTCATATTTATCCAGCTACACAAACACAAGTCGAAATGCTGGGGCCACAGGTGCCGGAGACAGGAGAAAGCCGAAACACAGTATGAAGGGGCACACCTATAACTACAGTCGGACCCCTTGATAGTGAACTTGATGGTCAATTTGAAATCGCCATTTCTTGACGTTTCTCCACTGTTGAGGGGTATCGCACAACACGTGCAAGCAAAGCAGAAGCGCTCACGTGACTAATTATATCCAGATGATACATGGGATATACAGTGTTACAGCAAACCAGGCGTGAAAATCGAGGTGCTATATGGTACAAGAAGTAATTATATATATAACAGACACAACGGAAGGTCTGGTTTCTTCTATTAAAGCTCCTATATCTGCTCGTCTAGTCAAGTGTAGCTGTGCAACTGAGGCCCGAGGCAGTGAATTGCAAATTATTTGGGAAAAGCAGACATGTCAATTCTCCACTAACGAGGGGTTTGACTGTAGAGGGTTATGAATCACAGGACAGAAACGGGCCCAAAGGCAATCACGTGTTCTGGATGTTCAGATCAGATTCCAGTCCTGCCACTGGCCCACAAGCTGCCACAACAGCTTATATTGTCTGCATGCCCTCCCACCCCCCCCCTCCCCCCAGGCCTCACACTTCCATGGGGACTTTTGACAAAGTTGAGCAGCAGACTGTCAATCCTTTTGCGGGTTATATGGATGTCATGCCTGGGCACGCATATGAGCTTGAGGGTAACAGGGCACAGAACAGGAACCCGGTTCGTGACGCTACCAAAGAAGCCAAGGCCAAATCTAAACATTGTAAGCCCCTAGTGGACAGGAGTGACCCAAAGCACTAACATATATATTAGGTGGCCACCTGCTGAGCGCAGGTTGGCGCAGGGGCGGAGCAGGAGGTGGGTGCATAGGAAAGTACACTCCTGAATCACAGCAAAATGAGCACAATCCAAAGTTCCATATGAACTTATATGACAAGCAGGAGGCAATTAATGTAAGCACAACTCAATGTTCAACTGGACTAAGTTCACTTCTGCTTGTACCAGGTTATGTGCATCAGCAAAAACCCCCAGTGCAAATTTATTTAATCTGGGTAAACTGTGCTGGTTAATCTCTGTCGTATTGTTGTGCACATTATATAAATTACTTACTGCAGTTGGCTGATAAGTTGTTGTTACAATTACATGTACATGATGCGCCAAGAAAATGTCCGAATAAAATTCTATGGATTGAGTACATGAGGCAAGAATGGGCATGAGTTGCAGAGCAAATGGCCTTAGCACGCTGTTGGCAGGTGTGATGGCTTCTGTCTGGTTGCGATCATATTGGGACAGCTTGGTAAAAATAAAACTGCCAGATGGGCCTTTTACTTGGTGGCCTTCCCGTGAAGATGGTGACAATGCTGCTACTTATATTCTATTCCTCATGATTATTGCCACTGGTGATGTCTGAAACGCGCTGGGCTCAGGTCGCCCAGTCTAGGAACCAATTGTCAATGGGAGCGTCTGGAACCCCAGTTTCCACTGAACTTGCACGCCTGAGCAATAGGATTAGCAGCAGCTAGGATCAAGACACATGCATTTAGAGTGGTGCAAACCCCGGCTTGGCAATTGAGATTGTCTGTTGTTCCATGGCTTTGTGAATGGCGACTTGGTCGGTGACATCCTTGTTGTTGAGTTAACCAATGGTGCAGATCCTGTTGTCAGCGAGCATGAGCACGCCGGCTTCGATGGTAAATTCCATGGATTTTTTGTCTTGGACGACGGTGGCGGTGAGACCAACTATGGAGGAGGCTTTGCGGGACATGGAGAGTGCGCGGGGCATAAAGCCACATACATATCTGGGAGAGGTGTGGGACGTATTACATAAAGGATATGACAAGAAATAAAAACTTACTTGAGGAGCTGGGATTTGCTCCTACTCGATCGCTGATGATACAAATGTTGATATCACCACGCACATGCATGCCCTCGGGCGTCTACTTGTGCACCCGCTTAACATCTGCAACAATAATCCCTTCTTCACAATCTCGTGCCCTACCCAAAACCTTAATCACAGCGTAGATTTTATGGCTTACAAACTCACCATAAACAGTTGGCACAATACTCTCCACGAGCTTAGGGTAGATAGGCGGCATATTAAACATTACCTACAGCTCATCAAACTCGGGCTGAGTGAGTGAATCCAGGGTTGCCCGCTGGTCCCTCCGTAGCACCGGACGTCTCGTCCTAGCCATCCCAACTTGCCCCTCCTCATAGCATCCCAGGTGCGACATGCTAAGGACACAGTCTTGTAACCCAAATCCTGGACATCAAGTGATTTGAGACCAGCGACACCCATGACAAACATTCTGGTAAACACGCCTCGATCACTGGCTTTGGCGCATCTGGCTTTTTCGGCTTGGGGGGTGATGTCCAGCGAAGGAGTGTGCTGATGATTTGGCAGGTGTGGGGAGATTGGGGGCTTACGATGAATGCAAAGAAGCACAGGTACATTTGAGTGCATCGGGAAACCGGCTGGATAAATTTAAGTGCTTGTGGGTGTTGGAATGATCGCGGGACTGGGCTGACGGGGGAACCAGGGGCAGGAGATGAGTGGCAGGACGTGCCGAATGTGCCAGCTGGTTTCGAGATATCGAAGGGACGGGGCGGGAGATGTGGAACTCCGGCGACTGGCTGCGGTGCGCCAGCTGTTGTCGTTTATGTGTGCGTGATATGTGCGAGTTGTGTGCCGGGGTTCCTCGTTCGACTCATCGATGGTAGCAGTATCGGAATTTCAAGTGGCCAGGTTTGTCTTGGTGGGGTGAGGAGTTTGAGGGATTGCAATCGGGCGAGGGCGGGGAGTGTGTATGGCATGAACAGGTTATTGGGAGATAGAGTCCCTAGGTCTGAGCTCAACAATCTCAGGCTCAGACTCGGACTCCGTAGCCGTGTCATTGACAGGCTGTGCCTCTAGACACGGCTCCTCTTGTGCATACGAGTTAAGTGTGCCAATAAGTTGCGTGTTTGGGCCTTCCGGAGAGCCGACATCACCTGTTGGCTCAATGTTTAGATTGCGTGTAGTGTTGAATAAATGTACTACGTACTGGTAGTTCTGCCAGTGGGTGGCTGGTGTCCGCTGCTCAGGATCACTCCTCTGGTTGATTGCAAGAACGCCTGGAATACTATAAGTAAAACAAGCTAAGTAACGAAGCACACACAACTTACTGGAGCACTGCCCCCCTCAAGCTCCATGGGGCCCATATCATCGTCTTCAGCGTCTTCTGTGACTTGCTCAAGTAGCCTTTGGATTGTTTTTGCAGACAGATGCGACGTGTCGGCCTCAACAAATGCTGTCGTATGGCGGATCGCTTCCACTTTGCTAGTGTGGATAATTTCAATGTCGTCATGGCCTGCTGGACACTGACTCACCATGAATGTATCCTTGCATTGGGGTCCAGTTGAGGCAACCGGTTCTGGAATAATGTTAGAATATACATGAGAATGTAAATGTAAATATTACTCACCCAGCGAGCCGGTGTATGCCGCAACCGTAACGTTGGCTGGCTGTCGGATGAGTCCCATCTGTCGCCTCGTACGCCCTTCGATTTCTGTTTCGGCCTTGGTTTGGAAGGGCTGGATGGTCAGCTGGACCCTCGCAAGCTGGCTTCGTACTCATCTGGTACCAAGTTAGCTTGTGAGGGTAGTACATGCGAAAAGACCCACCGGACTCAGGTTTATGGGCCGAGGGACAGTGTGTGTGCTGAGAGCACCTGATTGGCTGCTCTGTCGTGAGTTCTGACGTGGCGGTAGCACCTGAAGCACGATCCTGTGAGTAACAAACACGGTGAGTAAGGAGCCTCTCGTGGGAATTTTCACTTACGTTTGATGCAGATACGGCGGAGTCTTCGCGGTGTTGTTTAAGTTCGATAGCGCTGAATTTGGTGAGGGGAGGGGGCATGTTGCTTTTGCGGAAATCATGACTGTAGTCTAGTGCACTTTATAAGTACCAGAAAAATCAGAAAGTAAATTATCGAGGCAAGTCGCGAGACTTACTCGTCCCCGGTTATTCCCCAACACATACCATATGTTGACTGGTTCATTGACAGCCGAGCACTAGCGGCTCATGTTTTAGTGGGCTGAGAACGTCAGGCAAGGATTATTCAGCGTTGCGTTGGGAATGGCACAAGAAACTGGGGAAAATCAAATAAGTGACTGCTAGCGCCGAACGAGAAATGAGGAACACATACTTGACCTATTGAGTCAGCCACCGCCGTGTCATGCTGCGCGCAGTCAGCCTTGGGTGGGTGGTACATGTGTTGAATCAGGTGGGTCGATGCAGGAACAGACCACTGTGCACAAGTTACGTTTAACAAATAAAATCGGAATAAACAGGGCAATGTACTTGCCTTCAACTCTGCACATCCATACCCCGCCTATAACCCACCGTGCTTTTCTATATGACTTGAGGAGGTACAATGAACACGCGAGCTGCGCGCATCACGGCCATGAAGGTCTCTAGATTGCCCTGGCCCAACGGGAGAGAGGGGACGTCGATGGGATGGAGAATGGCGTCTTTGTCGAGAAATTCCCGATCGAGACGGCAGGCGCGCCAATCGGTACTCTCTCTCAGCGGAAGGCGAACTTAAAGTAGCATCTGAAGAGGTGCAGAGCTCTCGGCAATTGCGATTGTTGGAGACGGCTGAGATAATGATGACGACGGGGCTGACTAGGCGAGGGAGAAACAAACACCCAAAGGGACCATTAGTGAGTAACTGAATGAAACAAACAACAGAAAAACTTACATGCCAAGTAGTACAAGCAGTTTCGGAAGAGGAGGGCGAAGGGGAAGGGAAAGGAGATCTGGCCCGACGACACGGCCCTCTTCAGGGATGTCGATCAACTTCCTACTGGCGCTAAGTGGACGATGGCGCACGTTTCTGTGGGTGAGGGGTGTACAAATGGGAACATACCGTGTATATGCGCGACATTCTCGAGGTGATTTGCAGCTCCTCGGCGCACGACGATTTGCGCGTTGGATGCGCTATGCGCTGGAGCGCCATTGGACATCGGGGGATCGAAAGTGTACGGTATACGGTGAGATGTAGAGGGGCAACTGGTGGTGCTGTATGCAGGTGAGCTAGAATGGTAATACAGCAATATGGAATAGCACTTACATGGTCACAGTATCTCATGGGTAACAAAAATGGCACCATTGTGCCGTTGATCATCGCGTCGGATGAAACAGCGATGGTGAACAACCCTCACAGTGCCAAGGCGCACCCAGTGTATCTGTCTATTGGAAATATCAGCAAGAACATTTGACGCAAGCCCATGAAACGGCCGATGATAATGATTGGGTACCTACCGGTCTCGATACATTTGACAGCGTTCAAGACACTCGTCTCAACGATGCCACCTGCAGACAGTACCACAGGGAGCTTCTCTATAGGTCCCTCGCCGAGATATTCACGCCGTTAAAGGCAGCACCAGAGGATGGGATGCTTGCTTGGTGTGCCGATGGATACCTCCGTCATGTCTACCCATTGATCACTGCTTGGGTTGCGGACTGGCCCGAGCAGAATGATGTCGCATGCACGACCCACGGCGGGTGCCTGAAGTGCACGCAGAAATGGCAGAGTCAAGGGCAAGGGGGGCCGATGGTGCTGCTACGTGACCAGGATGGGATGCTCAAAGCCCACCAAACGTACCAGCGCACAAAGAAGGGAGTTGGACCAGCTGCGCCTGAGGCCTGCCTCACGTTGATATGGGGGGAACAATGATGCCGGATCCACTGCATCAGCTCTACAAGGGGATGATTGAGCATGCAAGGGATTGGGTGGAGAGGCTGCTGGGCACCGACGGGTTCAACCGGCACTTCAAGGTGATGCCGTTGGTGCAAGACCTCCGGTACTTCAAGAAGCAGAGGTGTCGCGGGAGGGTGCAACTAACAAAGGGACCAATATGGGATAATGTTCACGTGACTGTCAGCGCTTGTGGCTGTTGTATTTTTGGAAGTGGCTTTCTTTCATCCACCACGGTTATCCCTCGCCGCCAGCCTGCCGTCATGTGTCTTGTGGCCAGAAGTACAACTTAAATTTGTTCAAGCAAACTGTCCTGCTGGAGGTCTAATGGAAACAATATTAGCCTCTGTCTGGGTTGCGTTGGACCAGTTGCTCTCCAGTACAACCCTCCACCTTTGGTTAGTCCTCCAGCCATTTTGCGTTTGACTTCATTAATCTCAGACCTATCAGTTAATCTGGTCCCTCTTCCAGCTGCCTGCCCGTTGATCCAACGTCTGCATATCAAGCGGTACGCCCCCGGGTGGACACAGATGAACACGGCTTCTCACTTGATCTCTGAACCCAGCCTTGGCTACACTAGCCCAGGCGCTAGTGCAAGCTCTCCGTCCCTGGTATATGGTGCGATGATTGGGCGGGGCTGCGTGTTTTGTTGCGCGCTATCCTAAAGGTGGTGTAGACGACCATATTAGTGAGCTTTGGTCTTGCCTCCTACATAGCGCCATCTTCATCTCTCCCCCATTTGCCTCATGGTAAGCTCCTGACTTGCCCAATAATTGTAGTGTCTGATTATAACCTATTCCTCATAGTGCCATGGGTTGCATCTCGAGCAAGAAGTCTATATATTCCGAGTCTCCAATGCGCCCGTTCAGGATATCACCTCTGCTCACTACACACAAGCTCAGTCAACCAAGTACCAAACGTCTTATCGTTGAACCATTCGTACTACCCTCCCCCGTCTCAACCCCTCAGTTAAAACAGTCGGGTTCTCTGCTGAAACGCCGGGACGGCAATCACGGGCATGAACACGGCGCAGTTGACGCCGCAGGCGCAGGGCTGGTGGCAGCTGCTAGATTTGGAGCTACGGTGAACACGTTTGATGTGGGGGCTGGAGGAGGAGATGCTGGTGGTAGCGGAGGTGAATAATTTTCTCAACTTGTCGTCGCATCGGTTCTCCGTGCTATTTATAGTCCAGTTGTAGCCCATACCGCTGTACATCTGCTTTTACATTTTTCTATTCCTCATTCGGTTTATATCTATTTGCTTCAGTTACATACACATATTTCCATAATGCGCTAGAATGCGATACTCCCTTACGCAAAGAAATGTGAGCCAGCAAGCTGCTTCGGGATGTGATTGAGTTTATTTGGCTCGCATGATCAGCCGTTTGTTGACCCTCCATTTTGAAATCATGCACCACTTCAACCACGACCTCACCCAAAGCGACCTAAACGCGGCACAAATATTGTGCAATGGCGATCAACACTATGACACTTGTCAATGGCGAGTATGGGGTAACATCTGAGTTTCAATGGCATGGAGGTATGGTTTTGCCGCTTCCGCCTACTGACTTGCACTAACCGCCACCAGAGTACGACATGTTGATTGAGCAGATTGCAGACACGAATATGGTCGAGTGGGTTTCTGTAAATCTCAGCCCCTTCTTGGTTGAACGACTAAGTCACTGCCCTCCAGCTCAGAATGAGATGTTCTGCGGGATATATTCAAGTACAAGCTCAGCAACGCAAGTGACACCCATCTCTCTGCTGTTCTACTGCCCTAACGCCACCTTCAGAACCTCCTTCAATACATCAAAGACGCGGAATCTCAATCACAACCTCCAGCTCCAGCTCCAGCAGCTCCCGCCCCAGAGTCACTCTTCGTTCCCCTCACAGAATCCAACCCACCCAAGGTTATAAACACTGGCGGCCCACTCCCGCCTGACACACCCCCTCCGCCCTCTCTGTCCCCACCGTACCTTGTCTCGCCGCTCGTCACGCTCGATCTGCGGCCTCGACCCCGATGGGTCTGGTGATTGTGCCGTTCCAGCCAAGACCAGACAGTGCGGAGATCCACGGGAGCAGGGCAGTATGGGATACGGGGTCTGGGAGGGCTTTACCGGCAAATTTGACGGTGGAGGGGGCAAAGGAGGAGCTGGGGCCGATTTTTGCGTATCTGCATGATTTTGATGGATGAGTTTTGGCTGGGTTAACTGGTGAGGAGTGTGGTACTGATTGTGAGCATGGTTCAGGGCGCCTCTGTTTATGGTTGAGCAATTGACTGAGATAGCGGTGAAGCCTCGAGGATACTATAAATCCGTGGGCAAATATATCCGCGTGCTCAAACAGACACTGCTTGTCACAAGCACACACAAAGATTACCCACTTGAAATGTATGCTCTAGACGTGAAGAACGGGGCACCACCTGCGGTTGGGTAAGTCCACGCCCAGTTCTCTATCCTGGCATCCGTAATAACTGAGTTCAACCGTAGCGGAGCGCCATCCGTATCCTCTCGAGCCTCAGCCCCAGCCCCTCTCGACGTTGCCCGCTCCCCGCTCTTCACACCTATCCCCTTCCTCTGCCGAGCCGCACCAAACAGCCACCGCAGCCTCTCATGCAGTCCACCTCCAAGCTCTCCACGTGGACCTGTCCCAAGCGGAGACACGAGTCTTACTGGCGCTGCAGCCCTAGAAGAGCTGATTCCTGCGCTCAGGCTCATTGACGAGCTGGACGACCCTCGTCCTGGTCATTTGTCAGACCACCCAATGGCGCTGACGTCTGTCACGCAGCTGCCTGTTGATCTTTCAACCTCGCTGGGGAATCGATTCGTATATTCTGGGACTGTTCAAGGTTCGGAACTGGCGCAGCAACGAGAAGGGATTACTGTTCCAATGATGCCAGATGTGGATGCTGTGCGACTCCAGCCGAGCTCGGAAGCCTACGTCCGCGCGGCTATGCCTGAACCTTCTCTGACGAGGGTGCTGGCAGAGGAAGCGAGGGAGCGGGAGTTGGCAGCTGCGGCGGCTGAAAAATTGGCTAAAGAGGGTGCGTTGAGTGAAGAGAGTGCGGGAAGTAAGTTGGCGGGGGAGGGGAAGGTGTGGTTGGTGGAGAAAAGGACAAGGGGGGGGGGGGGGGGGGGGGACGGGGGGGGGGGGGGGGGGGGGGGGATGAAAAAAGCGAAAGTTAATAACAAATCCCGGCAAGTTTTAAGTTTTTTGAAAAATTATAAATT
>WSLM01000154.1:0-26828 GCA_019677335.1 Ceratobasidium sp. UAMH 11750 | reverse complement strand
GCATTGCGGGAAAATGCCGGAATTTTCCGGCGGTAACCGGCAAATACCGGCTGCCGGATTCCTGCACGACAGCTTTAGGCCGTACACTGTCTCAATTTTCACACTGAAACAATAGCGTACGATGATTCTCTTGCTCCAACATATCCTCAAGACCAGAATGTACTCGGAGCACTGGATCGCTGGCTAAGCTCACGTTTTGCTCTCAATTTCGCTCGAGCACCCAATCTTTTCTCTCATAGACAGGCTGACAGTTGGTCTTGCGGAATTGCATCTTGCACCTTGATTGAAAACGCACTTGGATTATCGGAACCATGGCTCCCAGCAAAAGCAAAAGTCCATCGCTTCAACTGGGCAAATCGACTTATGGCAATCCATATCCAGACCTCAGTAAGCTGGCTTGGTCTCTAATATTATATGCCTAACATTTGGATAGGCAACTCTGGTCGCTTCAAGTACGGATAAGGACACACCCAAGCTCACCAATTCACCAGCACTCGAAGCTCCAAGAGCTGATTTTGTAGTTCATTCTGACACAGTACCAGCTGCACCTGTTTGGCAAAACAAGATGGTGCTTAGTGCTATTCTCAACGGTTGTGCAGGCAATATTATCCAACCTCAGATCACAGCAAACTTTCAGGTGTCAAGGACTGTGACAAGCGAAACCATTCCAGCCGTACCTCACGGTTTGTGGTCTAGTTTTGATCCATCTTGCTCACGCTGATCTCAGTCACATAGTTAAATATACATCAAGTGATGGAACACTTCACATTGAGAGTGATAGCAACGGAAGCGTGCGAAGTTCTTCAGTGGAGATCCTAACAAACACGCCATCAGAAACTATCCAGCCGGATATCTCCTTCTCCAGTCTCAAGCTTGCATCTATGTCTCCGCCTGCTTTGCTCAATTTGTCTACTTTGCCAGCTTCCCCAACTCTGCCAGCTTCTCCTACTTCCCCTTCCTTGCCTGCTTTGCCAACATTATCCGTTTCACCCACTACTCCACTCAATCCTACCTCATGCTCCACTGTGGAAGCAGGGCTACAAAAGTTCATGTCGTCTACATCTACTGCCAAAAAGCATCCTTGTGTTTCCGATCCCAATGTGGCACCTTCGGCTGCCAAGAGACCTGTGGTGCAGTCCATTGTTGATACCTCAGCACCAGGAAATGCAGGTCCAATTGGTATCTCCCGGTTGGCCACGCATGTACGGACTCAAAAAGCCACCATATCATCTGGTGCCTTCACAGTTGATGCCCTTCAGCTGCAACGGTTCCTCCATCAAATGCGAACGGAACATGACGAGGGTGCTGAGCTAGATCCAAACGACAAGCACAGGCAGCGGTTACGACACTCAACTTGTGGAAAATATGTAACACTTGATGGCCCTCTGCGTAGCACAAACTTTAGTCGGCATGTTGTTCAATGTAATGCCAACAAAGGACGTCATAAAAATGGCAAGTTCACAAAGGCTGCCATGAATACTATGGACCTGAAGTCGATGATGGAGAGTCACAAACTCAAGGGTGCGGCAAAGAAACAAGCTTTGAGCACACCGGCAAGCAAGCCTATTTCAAGTGTCGAGCCACCCAAGCCAACAAAGCCATGCCTTGGACTTTGAGCTTTGCATGACGAACGGGTGGAAAACATAGTTGCGCGTGGCAGCCAGACTGGCGGTGCCACCAGTTTACAAATGCTTGCAGCAGCCCAGTACAATGGAATCCCCTTCTCCAAGCTAACACCCGAACAAAAAACCTCTGTTCGAACTGCAGCGACTGCAACTGTGACTTGGTTTATCCATATTTTACCGGAGCCCCATATTCGTCATCGCAACTGTGCTGGAGAAGCTGAAACAGCTAGCAAAGGTGTCGATCTCAAAGGACCGTTGGATATATGCATGGCCTGCCTTGGTCGACTGCGTCATCATGGATTCCAGAACGCACTCAACAAGCCTGCTACCAACCCAAAAAACCTGAAGTATGTGACATGGGTGAATCGAAACAACCTACTTGGGCTACGGTATGCGAACTACCATGGACTCCAAGACGTTTTCAACGGATCAGTGAGTAAATTGATGTCAAAACTATCAATAGTCTTTGAGTTTTTGTACGTGCTAGGACAATTCCACAGGTCATTCACCATCGACAAGATTTGCAATCAAGGTTGCACAAGGTCATTTCGACAATGCAAAAGTCCTATCAGGTCTCATCGAGGCTGCAGTAGCCGAAAATGACAGAATCCAGTCTGAAAAGTCACTCAAGGGTCACCAAATGCCGCCAGTTTACAAGAATTTTTTGCTCACCTCGTCGATTATGAGCCCTCACACCTATCGTCTCATCAAGACACACCTTCCTGCAATGGGTGAGCAAACAGTCCAGTATGTTTGCAGTCCTGCTAATTGGCTATAAACATTCATATTTTAACCACTAGAAAAACTCATTCCAAGTCTATGCGATTCCCACTTGAAATTTGTGACACAAGCTTTACGCTTGCTCACAAATTCCTCTCAAAGATCAAGTACTCAGGACCCGTTGCATTAAGCTGCGATGATACACAGCTTCTACCCAGACTTTTGCCCTACCACGATGCGCAGAAGGATGAATGGCACCTCATCGGAGGTATTGAAGGTCCAATCTGCTTACAGAATAGCGCTGATGTCCTCGAAAAGATTTTGAAAGAGAACAAGGTTGAGAAGGCTACCAAGGTGGCGTACCTTGTAATCCCAGTTATCCAGACATCGCTAATGCCTGTATAGCTTCGTTTGTGGTGCTTACAGGTCCCAATGCCAACATTCCAACATTTGTACTGGCAGGCATGCCAATCAGTGCCAGTGTCAAGGCCCCCAATCTTTCGGTGTACCACAACAAAATGATCAATGGGCTGCTAGAAGCGGATATATGCGTCAGCTCCTACTCATGCGATGGTGCAGCAACGGAGCGAAATTTGCAAAGGCGTTTATGAAGAGTGCTACGAAGGAGAAAGTCATCCGTATCACCCATCCCGAGCCTGGCTTCCCCTCAATCAACATCACAATCCTATTCTATGGCTCTAAAGACACCCCAATTGCATATCTACAAGACTCGAAACACGCTATGAAGATGCTTCAAAACTTTCTTTTGACCGGGACTCATCTGGCCATAATCGGGAATTGTGTAATTTGCTTTGAGCAGATCCTTAAGCTTTGCTCTCACCCAGACAGCCCAATTTATCGCCGCGATGTCATCAAAATCGACCGACAAGATGATCACGCTGCACTTCAACTATTCTCTGCTTCATTTCTCAGACATGTTGCTCAAGCAATATCCGAAGACACTAGCTCGGACTTGATCTCATCTGCTTCGATTCACTCTGGGCGAAATCTTGTCAGGCTCCTGGTTTACCTCTTTGTTTTTGGAGAGCTTGTCGATGCATTTCAGAACCACTACTTGAGTATCTCAGAGCGCACTGTTATGGTTCTTCGTGCACACTTCTTCCTAGAGCTATGGAAACGTCTACTTGCTGCTCTCAACTATGATGAAAAACAGCATTTTATTACTCGGGAGGCTGAAGACATCATCGGGACACTAGTTCATGGCTATTTCTCACTTATAATTATCTATCGTGATCACCTGGACGACGAAAACTACCCCTTGTGCTTGTGGTTGCATTCAACCAAGCCATGCAAACACACTTTTGGTGAATGTCGCAAACAACGACCGGATTTCAGCTTCTCCGACTTTGTCCAAATGGTACCTAAGCTCCAAGTGATTTTGTTAGCATCCATGCTCACTGGAGACTACGAGGGAGATTCAAAGGCACGAGCAGCTGGCTATTACCACACATACACCTCAAGCAGGGGAATCAACATTGCTGCTCTCTCTAAGTCTGTAACCAACACGGATATCGACTCAGCGGCTAAGGTTGCTCTAGGCGAAGCCAAGGCATTAATTGTGCTCTGCGGTATTCCTGCCTCGCAAGCATGGTACTCGCCTCCCGGTAAAACCTCTCTGGCTATTCATCCAATCGCCAACTGGTATCCAGATGACTCCAAATCGTCCCCCGATCATTGCCTCGATGATTTTGAAGACCCAAATTGTGTTCCAATGACGTCAACTGAAGAAGAGGAAAGCAGTGCCGCAACGGAGCTACAGCATATCCTCGAAAATGAACATACCCACACACTTGGCTTGGCAAAACTTGACGACGAGATGGATTTGTACATGGCAGCAGCAGTAGCCTTGGAGGTTGGTAGCCAGAATGACATGTGAGTTAGTTGTGCATCACATGTAGTTATATTTATTTAGTATATGCACAGCCAACAACTCCCCGACCATAATACTGAAACCAACCTGAAGCGTATTAGGGAGCACATTGCCAGTCTCCTGAAAGCTTCAAAGGTTGACATTTGCCCGGTGATTGTGGCGGATGAGGAAGATGAAACCTACTTTACATCTAGTGCAGCTTTCAAGGCACTCAACATCAGTGCTCTCAGCACGCTCCGGGAGAAACACGAAACAGCCTTTGCCAAGAAAGCGACTCGTCTAGGCTCCAAGGCAACCAACAATGAGGACCCAATCCTAGATCATCCAAGCAACCATCCATCCGCTCAGCAGCTCCTTGTCAAACGGATGCAAACAGCTCTTCGGGAGATTGAAGGGGAACAGGCAGCAGGTACTGGAGCAATACGGAAGCTCCACTATGGCGGGCAAGTTTCAGCTACTGGCAATGCTCAGAACGCTGCAGCCGCTGCTCAAAAGCGACACACAGAGGTATTCCTAGTCTTTCTTCCACGAACTACTATAGTACTAATAGGTGAAACGTGGTAGGCGCTTAGCCAACGCTCAAGGATCTTTCGCAAAGAAGGTCTGAGGTGTGCTCAAGACATCAGCTATGCAGGGGTCACGGTGTTGGCCCCAATTCAAGCAGGTTCATTTGCGATTGTTGCTTTGGACAATCAACTCTGGATTGCACAAGGTACCATCAACCTCTGCACTTGTATATTCTTTCTAATGTGTGCATTTAGTCCTGACTATGTATACAAAGGGAGGGGGTAAATCCGGGCAATACAATTGGACGGCGAGTGGAACCGACATAGCCAGCGTTACCTATCTTGGTGTGCGCCTTTGGCAGCATTTTCATGGCAATGAATTCTGTGCCATCGTCCGCGAATCAGCTCAACACTACGCGCACCGTTTTGCCCATATCTCCTGGCAGTCGCTGATGTTTGTATTCACAACTCACAACAACCCGCCAATAAGGTTCTTAACGGAGGATAGGCTGGAGGTATTAGATCGTTTGATGACCAAGTACTGGTACCCGATACTTGACGAGAAGGACTCGATCTTCCGAGGACTGAAGATCCTCTCCAAACGGAAGAAGGACAACATGGAGGACTCCGACAGTGATTGATCCAGCGATTGTACGGGTCATGCTGTAGATATCGACTAACGAAATGTATTTCTTGGTAAAAATGCCTTTATATGCGCAGCGAAGAAAACTTTATGAAAATACATTAAATTTCGAGCCAAACGCAGTTGGGTTACAGAGCGGGTAAAATCCGGCAAATTTTGGCTTAAGGATCCGGGACGGGTAAAATCACGAGCAAATCTGCCGGGTAACAAACAACGAAATTTCGGCCCCGCCGGACCCGACATTTACTATAGCAGCCGGGGGGTCCTATTGGTATTCGACTGAAGTCGGCGTTCAAAGCCTATTCGAGCCAGCCCTATACCTAATCGGGATCTGACCAATGGGTAATCTATACATATCAGGTAATATTACTATATTAATCCTACAATACAACCTTGTATGGTTTGATTGCCCCTTCACACCAACGCCCCGCCAGAACTTCTCTATGTCGCGTACATCTGCCCCCGTGCAATGTGACAAGTTGTTGATGCTCGGGCCAGGGCGAAATACATGTTTCTTGGCATCCACTCCCTGTACTCGGCCATGAGCGTGCAGCCAATTACCTCGAAAAACCAGACTTACCAAACCGCGACTGGCAAATCCAGCCCACAACAAACAGTTGTTCTTTCCGCCCGTGAGAGCCTGGTCAGCCTGAAGAATCTCATCACGTGCTTGCATACACGTCGGGCGACATGGCTGGAGTTTCATCCCGTTTACAAGAGCCTGGAAGAAATGTCAGCACGCAAGACCGGCAAATATGAAGGGCAGGTACCGACTGGAGCATAAGTGTATTCCCTTTTGTCGGGACAAGCTGCTTTGCTCCATTTTCGCGAACATGCACGCGGTAAAACTCGGGATCAGACTCGGGGAACAGCGAATCGGCAAACCCGTGCTCTTCGATCAACTTGTGGGACACGACCCAAAGGATCTCAGCCCAGACTTCACCAATTCCATGCTAAATTCGAATAAGCTACACGCATCATTTGATGGAGATGAGGGCGCCACTTACCACTTCGCACCAGTCCGGGCGCTGCAAATAGTTGTATGTTTCTGGATTTATAGTTGAATCCTAAAACCAAAAAATCCCATCAACACGCGCCGCGAGACATCCAAAACGTGAACCCAACTCACCAAGGCATACGGGAAGCGCCGAATCCCGTTTGTGGTATTAGCAGCCCAGGCAGCAATAGGATAGTCAGAGTACGTGCTTGTGCTCCGCACAGTCGTGGCGATGAAATCGCTCCACCCTTCGCCCATCCCGCCGGCCTCGCCGCGATCAAGACATCCAGCGTTGTTCGGCCCGCCAGTGAGTCGGGTAGACAAGCCGTGCGAGAGCTCGTGGATGAGGATGCCGTCGTCGAGACCACCATCGCAGAACGGCGAGGCCGGGTTCCAGATGTACGTCCTGCAGCGGCCGTTTTGGCCGTCGGGGGGCTACAAGGGAGAGTTTGGTTTAGTTTTCCGATGGGCGGCAGAAGGTAATTAGAGACCGACCGTCATGAAATTGGCATTATTAAATCCGCTGCTACCCTGCGCGTCGAGAATAACACCATTACCCTCGTGTCCGCCCTTGTCAAAATTGTACTGCTGGAAATTCCCGCTCGCTTCGTCGAACCCATAGAGGTACAACAAGTCGCGGTACATGTTCGCGAGATAGAATTGCTGAGTAATCGAGGCGTTGACGTACATGCGCGGTTGGCGCTTCTCCCAGCCTTTGTCCCATGGATTGGCACCGTACAGGAAATCGAACACGAGAGATGGACCGCCGTCTGGCCGGGGGTTATTTTTCCAGTCGTTGCCGCCGGCCCAGTTGGCTTGGGCGATGACCTAGAGGCCGCATATATCAATTTACGCGGGTGGTTCATAATTGAGGAAAAATACTTACGTTGGTCCCAACCGTAGTCGTAAAGTTTACGATTGTATCCACCCGGCCACCCCGATGCGTGTTGACTGGGTCATTGGGCGCAGGAACAGAGTGCCATCCAAGAGGCGAAGCATCCTTGTTGTACGGAGGTCTTGCATCGTCACTTCAAGGCGCCATGCAAGGTCGAGCTCAGCGCGAGCGTGTCCGCGAGCACGAGTTTGGACGTAAACCAAGCGAGCTTGAACTAGGGCCAGAACACCAGGGAGGGACGAAATGGACCAACAATCGGTCATAATTATGGGATCATTGCATGACTTGCGAGAGGCGAAGACCGCGCCCACGTGAATATTCGATGGGAGAACGCCAGGGTACGCGGCGAGGGCAAAAAAGTATGCGGCGGCGATAGGGTCACGGTCGTTGGAGGCGCTTGTTGGATACATGGCGGCTGCAGTATGAACGCGGTTGAGCGAGACGTCGCACGTAAACAAGTCGGCGCCAACGGGGAGCTCGGCGCAGTACGTTTTCTTGACTCCATCCGACGTGCTTGGAGGAGCTGGTACCCTCGGCAAACTGGAGAAATATTAGCAAAGTAATATCTAGACTTGATCATAATACCCACCGAACTTCCGGAGCTCAGAACTTGACCGTCCAGTATATCCCCATCCGCGACCTCGAGTCCGTTGACGACCTGGCGAGCATAAACGTGGGATTCTGATCGGTGTACGAATCGTTACGGATGTAGAACATGGTCCCAGAGCTAAGGACGTGTTCCTCGATAAAGAGCGCCGCAACCTTGTGCGGGTGGGCATCATGGTTGACGTGAGCAGAGATGCGCGGTGGGTTGGTAGTAAAATGGGCATGAGGGAGAGGTTGTTTGTACAATAGAGACTTGCAGGTTACAACCGGGAGTGCCATGAGAGCGAGGGAGGAGAGCACAGAGGCGCGTCAAAGGGTTGGGGCGCGGTGGTGGTCGGGTTCAAGGGACGAGGCAACTTCGGCGTGTTGACGAGTGGAGATCGGATTACCTCATCCGATTCAGGGCTATTTGAAATATTCCATTCTCTGCCTAATCAAATCCTGATCTCAAGCTATCCGGATGGTTGCCGCGGCATACGACATAGCTACGCGGCTCCCCATCTAATCTAGGCCGATCCAACCCGTGTCCAAAGGCTAATCCCCTCGGACCGCCCCAGGAAATTTGGCCCTGAAGTCCTTTGCCCTGAGTGCTCACGAGCGCCTGACTGGCGCTCGTGAGTGCTCGTGAGCGCCGTAATATGGGCTCGTGAGGGTTATTCCGGGATAGCTTGCGTTCACGAGCAAATGCCGCGCTAACGAGCACCGCCGCTTTTTGCTGATGGAGGAAGCAAATGATGGTGGCCGAGGTGAGTTCTAAATGGATTTGCTTATTGGTAGATGACTGAGGATTGGGAAGATGCTCGAGCAATGCTGGTGATCCTGTTACGAACCGGATGAAGCGTCGGAGGGGGGACATAGTTTTGCAGCCGATGTGGTTATACCGAATCCACCGACGCTTGCCCATATCCACTGTGCTGAAGCGTTGGGCATTCCTCTCTTGATAACATTTAGTAGGTGTCAATAGGCAGCTGCTTAAGTCGTGTTAAATTTACATTTCTAATTATGGCTATGCCATGGACTCCGACAACCGCATTCCCTCACCCACTCGTCAATATTAAAGAATCCCCTGCCGAGCCAAAGATGACAAATTAATTGACGTACGGACATGCGGATATGATGACTTGGCAAGGGCAAATCACATCCACCACCATTCGTCCTTACAATTAACATATAACTCCCATTCCACTCTTGGGCACACAATCAACAACTTCCGGCGCAAACGACTCGCTCTACCGGCTCTTTCCGGTGTATCCGGATCCGGGCTTTTGGAACGATGCAACGTCCCGTGGACATTTTGCCTTTCGCCTGTGTTGGTTCCGAAACCTGAGGATTGGATGAATAATATCGGTTAGTATTACGCTTTGTCCGAGGTTTTGGCCAGCTGAAATGGGATTGCAAATGTAGTTGGATTCTATTTCTTGGACACCTCGCGAAAGATTCTGCCCCTCCACCTGAGTTGGAGGCGTTCCTGAGTAAGGGAGAGCCACCGATATACACTGGGTACGTAAATCGTATTTTGTACTGTTTTCCGCATATTAAGAAGTGGTCGTAGTTTTGGGTCCACCGTTGTGAAAGACCGAGAAGAGATGACAAGTAAGCTCCCTCCCGAATTCGCTTCCACTCTCCTATTCATCCCACATAGGAACTGTATTCTCAGCAGTCGCTCAGTCCGGTCTCCGCGCCATAATCTTGGCTGGCTGGGGTAGCCTCGACCGTCGGCAGAATCTCCTGGAGCTCCGGAGCGCCCCGTAAACGGGTGTTTGCTCGTGTGTGCTCCTGATTATAAACGAGCGCTCGGGAGACAAAGGAGCACCGTGCTCGCCGTGCTCATGAGTGCTCGTTTAAAATCAGGAGCACCACGGCGCTCCGGAGCCCCGGACTATTTGGCTGAGACGCCGATATCATGCGTGACCCGGACTTTCTGGCCCGAGCGGGTAATCGGGATATATTAGTCCTAGGGAACGTACCGCACGATTGGTTGTTCGAGAAGGTTTGTGTGGTCTAATTCCATCGCCTCTGCACCTGTATGCTGCAGTAGCAAAATTCGCATCCAACCGTGTTAACCTGCTGTTTCCCTTCAGGTCGATTCATACCATGTTTCATTTTAGCCTACATGCACCTAATTGTTCCTATATATACGCTGTTCGATGAATGTGTTCGCGTTAGCTACTTTTGGCTCAAAGGACTGACAAATCGCGAACACAGTTTCAACCAAAAAGACCTATTCGAGCCTCACGACGGAACTCAAGAAATTTTGGTCATTCGCAAAATGCACAAGTGGGCTGATTCCGCCCAATATTTGGGCGCTTGGGGTCACACAGTGAATTACTAAACCGGTACTAGGGGCATAGGATGGCTTCTTAGACTGAAGTCGCTCAACGCCACATAATACATGCAGGTATATCACATCAAGACACTGTAGCTTTTACCAATACTTTAACAAGGCCAACAAGCTCAGCTGTTTGCCTCTGCATCTCCGTCATCTGCTTCTGCATATCGGCCATTTTCTCTCGCATCTGGATGACTTCGCTCTGCGAGCTTTCCAGCTGTCCCGACAGCTCCTTGACCTGGTCCTGAAGCGCTTCAACACCCTTCTGAATGATCTCACCCCGCCTGCAAAGTAGTTCAACGTTAGGTAGGTATTTGAGGTAGTATCAGATGTACTCACGTAGATACCTTGGGTATCGGCAGGCCATCAAGCCAGGCATGAAGTCGCTTGCTAGCTTCGATGTACTTCGCCACTGAAGTAGAGCCACTGAGCGCCCGATCGTCGTCTTCAATAGCATAGAATTCAGCGGCAGTCTTTGAGCCATGACCTGCCTGTCGATCCATAATCGTATCAGCCCCGGCTTCGGACGACTCCAAGTCTAATTTGAAGCTCAAGTGTGCACGCTGGATAGCAATACAAACATGACGCCATGGCTTGAGTCCCCAGGCCTTGCCAAGGAATTTTTTAGTGTATTTGGCGAGGATTTTGCTGAGGCTCTCGGGAGGGAACATTCGGCCACATCGTGCAAACGTCATTTCGTTCTGGATCTCCGAGGGTTTGAGCGAGGTTTTTGTCGAAGCTGTGGTTGTGTTCGCCATTGCCTCATCCACCTCGTCTGGCTCTTCTGGTGCACCGTCCTCTTCTGCCTCGTCTTCAAAATCAACCGATGCATCATCGTCTTCGTACTCCGAGTCAGATTCTTCCCCAGCTTGGTCGGTACTCGAGTCGGAGTCCTGACGTTTCTCGTGCTGCTGATCGACATCAATTGCTCCAGACAAGTCAGGCTCCAAGTCCTTTGAACCGGTGCCAGCTGCTGAGGGGTTGGTATCAGGGCTCTCCGACGATTCGCCCTGTGGCGTGGGGGGGCAAGGAGTCCCCGGAGCAGGCGTGACCTCATCCCTCGCATCGAATAGCTCTTTCACCCACTGCACTGCAAGTGGGCGAATCAGACCGTTGAGTATATAGATCATTCGGTTGATTCGAGGCGGGAGCGCATGGACATCGGTTCGGTCAAGACCAGTGATTGCGAGCGTTTTGCTGTACCCGAGAATGTAAATGAAGAGGTCATGCCACACCATGAGGTTACGAGATCGCCCTTGAACGTTATGGTTTCGCATCTGGGTAAGCTCTGCACCCCGCCGAGGCTGTCCCCCATAGATATGGCAGCATGCCATCAGATTCAACGAGAAGTCTCCAAGCCGCTCCAGCCATTTTCTCCTAGCTCCGTCATTCCAGACAGGCTGTCCCCCCGGAAGAGTTTTTGACCAAAAGTGGCCGTCTAGCTTCTCATGGCGGATGAATGCATGAAATAAGGAGCGGCGCATTTGAGCCAAGCCATGATTGTTTCCGTCGGTCCAGGTAGAATAGCCCAACTTGGTCTCGTCTAGCATGTCTTCTAGCTCTTCAAGATTTGGTTCGACTAATCCAAGCTCCTCGGGCGGTATGCCGAAGAATAAATCCTTCAGCAACATGTCCTCAGTATCTTGAACAATGGCGCCCCCCATTTCCTGAACCTTTGAGGTCTCGAAACGATGCCCTTTGTAGACTCCAGTTGTCTTAGTCTGGTCAGACCAACTGAAGTCGGCCATGGGTTTGTTCCTGGTGACGTCAAATCCCATCTGGCTTCGAATGGCCTTCAAGTGTCCAAATGGATTGACTATGTTCTCGACACCTAAATAATTCAGGAAGAACTTATAGGTCCTAGATAGATTCCTTGTTAGCAAATAAACGCAGTAGTAGAGAAGCTGCACATACGCCTCCCGATCCGCACCCGGAATTTCCGCCTTTACATACGCCTCTTCCAAGAGGACAGAGCGGAACATATATTGTAGTGCTGTTGTTGCACTAACCATATCTTTTGTTGGCTTAAATGACCCGTCTGGTAGAACGCTTTTCAGCATTACAAACACATGCACAATGTCGCCATATTTATCCTTCGTCATTTCGCCAGGATTTTCGGGGGCGAAACAAGAGACAGCAAGAGCCTGGATAGGGCCAACTAACTTGTCAAGACTAGGTTCAGAGCTCAACAGATCAAGGAGTTGGCGAGCCTGGGTGCGTTGCTGTTCGGTAAGGCGAGCCACATATCGATTTGGGTCCTGACCGTCATCAGGTGGGGTATCGAGCCTTCGAGTTGTCTCAAGTATGAGGCAGATGAACTGGCTCAACGTCCGAGCATACCGTTTGAGAGTCTTCGGTGATTTGAGGGTCCCAAATAGCTTGTGGTAGCTAGTCATGTGAACATCCGTATCAAGCCAAGCGCGCAGTAGCCGTGGAGTAGCTGTGCCAATGACAACCTGTTGTCGCTCCACAAGACGCAGGCAGGCCGCAGGTATCTGATCAAAGCCCTGTAGACCTTCCGACCCTAAGACAAGAGCAACAAGATCGTGCCAATTCCGCCCAGCGAGATGTCCTGTCCAGCCCTGTCGATTCAAGAAAGGGTTTTCCCGGCCGAGTCCATGAGCCGGACCCATTAGAGTCTCCGCCTCTTCGCTTGCTTGCACTACTTGATTGATGTATGCTTGAGCGACCTTAGCCTTTTCATCCGCCGATGCCCCAAGCATGCTGTTGGCCGAGGCGCGGGGGGCGGAAACATCGACTTTGAAGTGTCGGAGGTAACTGCTACTTGATTGAAAGGTTTGGGCAGCATCCACACGGCGCCATGCTCTAGCCTTTGGATCCTCGATTCCTGTGAGCTTGTGGGCCTTCTGGAGGTGACTTGATTTAACAGATTTGGAAACAGCTATGAATGCCGGCTTAGGACCTTTGCAATTTCCGCAAGCGAACGCATCATGGAATGTCCGCAAGAATGGAAATGCTGGCACAATAGTAGATGGAGCTGGTGGTAGACTCGTCCTTGTAGGGCGTTTCCAAACTGCATATTGGTTCAGATCGTTCAGGGCTTGTGAAATCTCTTTAAGTCGAGTGTTCACAGTTTCCTGGTGCACTTCAGTGATATGTCTTCGAACGCTATCCAAGTTGAACCCAATGATCCGATCCTGTTTTGAGGTTGGCTTAGCAAGCTTCGGATCGAAACTGCATAGAGTGCAATAGAGAACGCCGTGATCGTTTAGAAGCCCAAGCCCAAGTTTACGAAGTGTCTCATCGGTATACACGCCTGGCATGTTAGCAACTGGCTCCTTTGGGAGTCGGGTTCCAGCCAAGGCAGGGGAAGTGTCATCTGAGTCGGTACCATCGTGATCTTGGGTAGATGTGGCTAGCGCAACTGGAGCAGCAGTAGAATTGTCCCCAGGGGCATCATCCGGATCATCGCTAGCCTCGTTTTCAGTGGGACCAGGCGATGAGGGAGCTTCAAGCTGGGTATTCGACGGTTTCTTCGGAGGTCGGCCTCGAGGACGTTTCACAACCAGTTTGCGAGGTCGACCTGGTGGACGCTTTGCCGCAATCTCTTGGTTGGCCCCAGCATCTGGTGGCCGATATTGCTGGGGCTTTGCGCGCGATTCTGCCCTAGGTTTACCCTTTCCTTTCCTTTTTGAGCCACTCGGCTTCCCAGGTTTAAAGTCGCTGTCCGAACCGCCAGCGATATCTTCATATTCTTGGTCTGTAGATGCCATGAAGATATCCTAGGTCTATTTCATTAGTCTGGTGAGCATCAACTAGATGGACGAACTCACAACTCAGTCCTGAGTTATATTGGATTCGGAAACGGGTGATGGAGGCAACAGGCAAACTGAAATCTGTTGAATGCCGGTGTAGGTCTTAAGGAGGACGAGACAAGAAAAATACGATGCAGAGTGGAGGTACAGCGAGATTCATATTTAAGCCCTAGAAACAAAGGATAATAGATCAGACAAGGGAGGCATTCGTTCAAAATGGGATAGAAAGGGGTTTCTATTGGTGGTGGACTCGCTTAACAATGGCATATATGCTTGCATCAACAAACAATGATGCATACCCATATCCATAGACACATACCTAGGACGTCGCACGGACGACTAGACATGACCAAAGTACAAGGTCCCCAACAAAGAAGGTTATGCCAGGTTATTGTCACGGTCTGTAAACTCAGACAACAATGTAGTCCCAACATATTACAAGATACACAGCCAGTCCCAACTTTCCACTCCTTTATGCGACTATGAGACCCGCTCCCAACCGGAGGTCGCCATTTACAAATTTGGGTTTATTAAGTATATGCGGACATTTCATGACCGGTTCCGAGATCCAGCCAGACCTGGGTCTCGCAAACACCAGACCGGATGGTGGTTTTGAAGGTGCTCGACGTGGAGAGTACCTAGTACCTTTTTGAAATTTGGATCGTTTTCATGAGATTTTCTCTGCACCAGGGGGTTACAAATATCGGTACCCCTCGTGTTCGTTCAGCGGACGAGTCACAGCTGCGGTTTCCCGGGCAAGCTGACCAGCTCAATGGCCATAAGACTGCATCGATGGTGAGGCTCACCAAACCATCTAAATATCTGATATGTAGTGTATTTTAATAGCGTGGGGATGGGCGAGAGAGCTCGGTTGACAAGTGTGCACGGAATCAATCCATTGGTGTGTCGATCGAGTAGAACTGGGCGGCGCTAGAACTCTTTGCTGGACGGAACTGCGATCTATCACAATCATTTGAGGTACTCATGACTGGATACCAGCTGAACCAGATACAGCAGTGCGATATTTAATGGGTGTTAGCCAGTTTCTCGGGCTGGCTTGGGGTATGTCGGTATTAGATAACGGCAGAAACCGATGTTTCCCGTGTTTATAGATGCAAACCCTTTGCTGCCGTTGACAATTCCTAATTTGGCAACATATGCCACCTGGACACCAAACCTGCGTCGATGGGCTAGATCTTTCCTTTGCCCCTCCCTTGTGCTATCATGCTATCAACCGAGGGGGCGCACATTTCTACTTGATAACTTGATACATCTCGCTCAACTCGTCTCAGTTTGCGACCCTAAATTAATTAGCTTGCCCCCGGTCAAACCAAACCGCAGTGGCGCTTATCAGCTCTACACTAAGCGCACTGTGTTATTCGCTTGATATGTAAGCGATTTCGAACTTGATATACACGCTGGGTTTGAGAGCGCCACGCCTTCTTTGTGCGTGCACGTTGCTGATCGAGAACAACAAGCAGTTGTCAAGGCGGAAGATTTCTACAAAAAAGCAAAGTTGAGCTTGAGACGGTCGCGCTTGACGACGGTCTGACCGAGGGATCGGCCAATTAGCGTTGTCTATCGAGTTCTTAGGGCCCAACAAGCTCGAGTCCAAGGAGCAAAACCCAATTTTTCAGGTACGCTCGTTTGTTCCCCGAGAATGTCAATAACCTGCTAATAGTAGTACTGCTATCGTCGCTATCGCACCCTCCAACAGTGACGGGCGTCCTCCTGATTAGCTCAACTTTGTTAGTATAGTCTTCTTGCTGACCAACTTGACGGTCAGTTTCTACGAGTAGCAACATGCCGTCAGAGTGCTCATGGACTGTAGAGTGGGGGGACTAACCTCACCATGGTCGGGTTACCGGTTACCTACCGTTACTTACCGTAATCGGTAAGTTACTATATGTTTGTGCCCGCAATGTTAGTTACTCAAGTCCTCGAGTCAATTTGTTCGTTTTATATGTATTTACATGATCCAATCATCCCAGTTCACGTCCAACGTGGTCTTTCGGAGACCTTGATTACCAACCTGACCGCTGGCATCACCACTGTCTTCGGAGTCGGCAGCTTGAGGTGAGTCCGAAATAAAATCCCAAACGCGACGGCAAGTGGTCCGAAATCCAGGCGGCTATCCTGGTTCTGCGATCAACGTGTCAACCGATCGGGCTGTGCTTCTGGATATATTGCTTCCTCGGAGCAAGAAGATTAGCAACCAATGTTTCTCGTAAGTCGATTTTTATGCGTTTTTCGTTGCTAACCTCGCCTGGGCAGGGTGCCATTGCCTCGACTGGTATCAACACGTTCTTTGGTCCCGCGGCATCTCTCGTTGGCCAGGACGATAACACTCTGGCCGCTTGCAAAGGATTCTCGCTCAGATCGGTTCTTTCTACTTGCTCTCCGTTTCATTGGTTTGTCCCCCTCGAGATCGTCATCCTCTACCCACACATCCACTACCCGTACAGCCATGGTCTCGACAACATCCTGGAATCCTGGCCCTCCTGCTCGGCGGTATCCCCATCTGTTCTGCCTTGGCACTCTGTATCCCCCATCGCTTACGTGCCCAACAATGATCCCAAGCGCAAGTGCGACGACGTACCACTACCGAAACATTTATGAATGTCATGCATGTACTTGGGAGACGCAGGTTGTAGAATAATCATGTAGTTAGTAGAACATAGTAGAATAGCATAAAACGTACCAGATGATAATCGAGTCAAGTGCGCATGCGCAGTATATGCGCAGTAGACACAAGCGTGACTCACTCAGAAAGTCACAGGGTATAAATAGGGGTCTCAACTATGAGAGGCGGTATCGGACAAAAACATTTGTGATTGTACATAGGCAGGAATATTCAGGAATTCACGGGAAATCACTTGATGCCCGTGAACTCATGGTTATTCCTGTGAATTCAAGAGATTTGTACAGAGTTCACTTGATTTCACTCGGTGGCAATTCATCTTGTGACTCTCACCGGAAGTCACGGGAGTTGCATATGCAAATGCATTCCGTTGCTCCCGTGCATTCACGTGAATTCAAGTGGGTTTCATCAATTTGTCACTCGTTGTTCCTCACACATTCACTATATTTCTGGTAATTACCAGGGCATGTGAGTAAGGATAACACTGGCAGGATCCCCTGAATTCACGTGAAATTAAATCTGATATGCAGTTAATATTTACGTGACCGGATGTTAAGTATCTGGGGTCTTGATGCGTGCAAAACTTAACATCTGTATGCGGCTGTGTAGGAGGGGTTGTCAGCCGCAGGCTTTTGCAGTCATGTGCTAGGTTCCCAGCGCTTAGCGCCTGTTTCTCTTTTCCTCTTTGTATGCAGCTTTTCTCTTTGTATGCAGCTTGCTTTTCCTTTACGCCTCATTCACCGTGTACTTAATAACCTGTTTTTCTCTCTTCCACTCCTCCTCCCTCGTCTGCTTACTCGTCGTATACTGTAGTCCGCGCCACGTGTGTTCTGTTTTTTCCTTCCCTAGTGTATGTCCTACCAAATAAAAGGGAAATACATTTCACGCGAAACCTACGACTCGGAGCAACACACACACAACTCCTGTTTAGAAAACGTCCAATCCGCGACCCTCTCTTTACCCGAGAATGAGATGACCGCACCCGACAGCTTGTCACCGTCAACTGACCTCGCTACCATTCTAGCCACCCTTGGAGATATCAAATCTCGCATCAGTGCGCTCGAGAGTGCCCAAGGCTCTGGCACCAATACCACGCATACACCGCCCGCCACTCAAGGCCCGTCTGGCACGGCCGCCACCACAGTAAACACGTTGTTCAGAGGACCACTCACCAGCAACCCAGCTGCAGGTGAGTTGGTTGAGTCTATGTTCCCCACTGTAGCCCCAGAGGTCGTGCAGCAGATCCATGAGCACACCTTCAAGCCCCAGGATTTGTACAAATTGGATCCCCTGGCTCATGACAATGAGTGCACCAAACTCAAGGTTGTGGACAACATGCTAGTTTCTACTACAGACCGATCCACTAAGGAATACCCTACATTCCAGTCAATCTCCCGCCCACTCTCCATCTACTTTAGCATCCTGCTCTTGTATGCGCTCCAGTCCCGCAATGCCCAGTTCCCATTGCTCATGCGCAATGTTTTCCGCTATGAATCTCAGCTGGTCACACTGTACTCAGAGTCCCAGTGGAGCATGGTTCTCATCTTTCATCACAAGTACATGTTGGAACGCTTGTCTGAAATGCGATCGGGCGACTACACAGGATGGAAGGACAGGGGCTCGGATCTACGCGCAGACTACCTGGAAGGCCGTTGCTTGCCCAAGGAGGACAAGAAGCCCAAAGACCAAAAAGCTGCCTCGTCATCCGCAAGCGCCTCCATAAGCCAAGCTGCGAGGCTAGCAGCCAATGCGACTCAGATCTACATGAAATTCAATGCCGGATCATGCGTTGCTACTTGCCCCCAAGGTCACCGTTACGTCTGCTCGACTTGCCTTGCGACAGCACACAATGCCCGTTCATGCACCAAAACAACCTGAGATATCACCGGGTTGGGTATGCGGTCACACCGTGCACCTCTTGCACCGGATTCTGACCGTTGCTCGGCCCTTGGCTCCCCCACTGGCTCTCTGGATTCATCTCACACGCACACACCCAACCCTCGGCAACCCAACTCCCACTTATATATGACAACGTATTCCCACCGGGCCCACCGCCTCCTGCTTGTCCCAACATGGAACCCCGATCGAATGACACAGCTTGAAGAGATCCAGACGAGGAGAAGATAACCTCTTCACTATCACGAGAGGCCTGGGCGTTCTACCTTATGGACTACCCGGATCTGAGTTTTGTTTCATGTATTCTCTCTACTATCGATTGTGGTGCCAATATTGGATTCTCGGGTGATCAATCTCCTCAGGCTTGCCATAACCTTAAGACAGCAATGGAAGCCCCGGAAACAATCCTTAAGGACATCGAAGCACTCACAGCAGTGGGACGCCTACATGGTCCATTCGACCAACCCCCTATGCATGACTACAAATGCTCGCCCCTTGGCACAGTCTCCAAGCATGGCACAACGAAGCGCAGAGTGATTAATCACCTCTCCTGGCCACAGGGACTGTCTGTCAACGACGGCGTCCATGACGAAGAGGCCTCCATTCGCTACGATGCCTTTGAGACAGCTGTATGCAACCTCTGGACCCTCGGTCCCAGAACCTTACTGGCAAAGCTAGACCTCAAGGACGCCTTCAGGCACATTCCTATGCACCTTGGCTCGCACAACAGCCCTGCTCAGCACACCCCCAAACGACTGGTATGGCTGCTATTCCATGTATGACAAGAACACGGCCGTCTACCTCTGGCACAGCCTCAACGACTCCACATGTTGTACCTATAGCACTGGCCAGCACAGCTACCTCAACTGGGTTGCCGAGCGTGGACGCCCCAACGACAATGGCAGCGCCATCCTGGCCTCAGTCTACAACCTCTTGGGCTGGGTTTCGTACCTCGGAGGAAAGGTTGAACCCAAAACAATCAAGTCATACATTACTCACGTCGCATTGTTACATGTTGACTGTGACATCCCGTTCAAAGCCATGGAGTCCCCACTACTTAAACGAGTCTGACGGGGTATCAAGTGATTTCACTCACAGAAGGATCGGCACCCAACTACCCCAATCACGATCGAGCTACTCAAGGGGATGGTTGCCCAAATGGACAAGTCAGCAAACCCAGAAGACTTGGTCATCAAAGCAGCGGCCTGCACAGCCTTTGCTGGCTTCTTGCAAGCTGGCGAATTCACCACTGCATCAACCTCGTTTGACCCCAACTGGGACTTGTGTCGAGGATCAGCAGTCGCATTCCCCCACGAAGTCACACCCAACTATATGCGCTTGACTCTTCGAGGGTCTAAAACCGACCCCACTCGCAAGGGAGTCACAATCATTATCACTGCAGTTCCAGATTGTCCTACCTGTCCCATCTCAGCATTACTGAACATGTCCTGTGCTTTCCCAACCGTCGACGCCTGCAGCTCCCTTTTTGCTATGGTTGACGGCTCCCCACTTCACAAGGACTTCTTCGTGTCCCGCATACATCACTTTCTCGGTCTAGCAGGCTATCACTCCCCTGATTACACTGGCCACAGCTTCTGCCAAGGTGCAGCAACAATGGCGGGACTAGCTGGCTACCGTGCACACAGAATCTAGCAGATGGGCTGCCTCCCCGACGCTTCCGTTGCCCTCACCAGGCTACTGGCTTTTGGACCGCTGTTCATGCCCACTTTGACGAGCTCACGGGTCTCCACGGAGCCCACTATGGTGGTAATACTGGCTGGGAATTGTAAGTCCCCAGGTCTTGATGCACGCGCGTGCCACTAATGTATGCACTACACTTAGGTGGAAAGACAAGGCCATTGTGGCTGACCAAGCCCTCTTCACTGGGAAAACACAGTTTCCCGGAGAGGCGCCAATGACTTTCATGGATGACAACTAAGATGTCGTGCTAGGTCGAAGTTTCTGGGATTTCCTGCTTGATTTTTTAGCTCATACATATACTTGTATTAGGCTTTCAAATCACAAACAAACACAACACACCCTCCAAAAATGCAGCATTTTTTTCTTCAACCATGCCCCAACTGCTCGAGTACCTCCAGTCCCACCTCCCATGTCCTTCGTCGAACTAGCATATCTCGTGATACCAAGCTCACACCCCTAGCCAATATTAGACATAAGAAGAGAGTATATTGACACTTGACATACCAATGTAATAGTTCTCTCTGAATCGCATTTCCAAGGTCTGTGGCAAGAGGAATCCCTGGAGCCTCCACCACCACACCTTGATTGAAGTTTAGACCCTCAGCAGGGTTGTGCTCGAAAAAATGCTCCATGACCTCTTGGTTCTCGATTTCATCCCAGTCAATCCCGTAGTTTTCTATCTCTTCGAGTGTAATATCAGGCTCTGCTGGCACAAGATAGTCAAGCCCACAAGGACCATGTTCCAGCATGCCAAAAAACCAGAGGTCACGAGGTGATCTATTTCGTTCCCCCTGAAGCGCAAGTGTGTGAGCATTCCATGCCTGCATCCAGTCCTCAGCATCATGGTTTATGTCATCCAGGAACAGGTAATGCAAGAGCCATAGATGTGACTCAAGTGTCGGCACAAAACGATAGTGCGCTTCGAGATCATGAAAGAATAACTTCCACTTCCACCCAAAGCCCTCAGTGATATCGTACCATAGTCTTTCAATGCGGGTGTTATGTACACTCCTACAGCTCTGTTGTCAGCATGCTCTTAGCATCAGTCAAAATGAGCACTCACCGACCCCAGATATATGAGCCACGATTCAATCCTCTGTTCTCCTCCATCCATTGTGCTACAGCGACGTTTTCAACCCCATGGTCACCACGAATGCGGCTGGGTGTGCCATAGATACCCCGTGCCTTGTGAAATAGATCTAGTACTGTGGATGCCAGGTTGTTATTATGGACCCCAATTCCAGTGACCAGTTGTGAATAGCCATCTACAAACATGTGGATAATCAATTTGAACCAAACTAATCCTAAATTGATTTAGTAATTAGTTCATGGACATCATTGTAAATACATAATCGTACCATGCTGCCCATCGTGATGCCACAGAGAATTGGGACCAGGCACCCGATATACCACCCTGTGTATCCGCCGAGTACCAAATACTCCTGGTGCACCATGAGCTTCCTGGAGGGCCCAGCGAACACGATCACGAGGGATGACATAGCCCACAGACTTTAAGTAGCCACTCATTAGTTTGTTGCCAAAGTATGGGAACACCATAAGCGCTGCTGTAACCAGACCCAGAAGTTCCTCATCAGAAATATCGGAAAAGTGATGATTGGGAGGGAAATAGTGATTTAGCAGTTGTCCATCCTCAGTGACTTCAGTTTGTCGAACTGGATGACTAGGTTCAACAAGACCAAGTTCTAGAGCATGGCGACGGACTGTCCTTGAGGAGCACTGTAGGATTGGTGCTAGTTGATGAGTCCCCCGAAGCTCGAGTGCATAGGCTAACATTTCAGGGTCAAATTCAATCTGTGGCCGCCCTTGTCTGTGGTTGTTTACTGCATAAGTAGTCACAATAGTCTCCCCAGGGGTGAGTGGATCAAGGGAGATAGTACAGCCATGATCAAGATCTTGAATCATTGTTGAGATTGATGTTCGTGCATTGGAAAGCTCCGCTTGAGTAGGAATATTATCTGCATGCTGTAATAATGTTCTGGATTATGAGAGCACATCCCAGGGATAATGATTGCTCACTGTATCAATGTACTCAAGGAGTGCCACAGCGTGTGCTCGAGTGATCCCAAGTTGTTGTGGATCACCAAGTTGTGTGTTTAATGAACGATTGACTTCCTGGAGCAGACTTTGATACGCAAATCGCATCCCATTCAACACTGGGTCCTCAGTCTGCTCTAGATTCATGAATGTAGTGTAAACGAGGTGACGATGAGTACACTTGGCAACAAAGACAAAAATCGACAGTTTAGGGTAGGCTCTTTACATGGGCCTTGTCTTACATTGGCAATCACCCGTAACTCACAAGTGTGTAGACACTAAACCTTTGTTGTGATATAGGCCTATAAAGTCGCAACAATCTCATTTCTATAAGCTGAAACATACAGTCCAAAATTTTACCAAAATTTTACCAAAATCAACACAACAATCTCAACGCAACAGAAAGGAATCACCAAAACAACTACAGACTTGAAAACGTATCGGGACCAACATTGTAAACTTGGGAATGGAACCAACGGTCAAAGCGCCTTGAAAAGGTGGGACTACCACTAGGCACTGGCTCTAAACATGCGTTAACAAGGTCATCATCATATGTAAGTGTCACTGTTCGAGCGCAGAGATGCCAGTGAAGTGGACGTGGTCCACCTTGATCTGGCCGGTTATCATGCTCTTTAGCAAGGTCGACCTAACAGACAAGTGTCTTAGTAACACTCCTTAATTACCACTACGCATACTCACTATGACTCGCCAACCAGGCTCAGTAGGAGTCGACCGTGACCCAGTTGCAGCCAAAATGAAAAGGCGAGCACGAAGTGCAGGGTCATCTTCATACTGAGCGAACTCATGGCTAGGAATTATTGAACGAAGCACAGGGCAATTGGGGTGGCCGGGAATGGTAAAGTACCTCTGGATTGCATCGGAAATGATGCGTTCTTGGGTAGACATGGTTGGAATATTGTAATCTTCATCCGGTGCAGGCCGAATCTTGAGGTGCTGCAAAAACACATTGGGAGATGGTATTTCACGGCACCACATTCCTGGGAATATGTCTGTGCTTTTTTCACGAAGAAGCTACAGATATATGAGATCGTGACATTGGGGTATGGAGCGATCTACTCACATCTCTAAAGGTCTGGCCATTGGCTAAATTAAGGTTGAATCCTAGACTGAATGCAGATACATCGGAATGATGATGCAAATACTCAGGCCGAGTTGCCGATAAGAGGTGGTATCCAGCGGTTGCGTTGCAAAGTTGCTGATGATATGAAACCGTCCGCCCAGCACCCCCACGAGATTGACCATCCAAATTTTGAACCTGGGAATAGGTGTAAATCATTTGTGAAGTGCATAAAATATCGCTCACCTGTTGACCATCAAGTGCGGGCGCCAACAAGTAATAGGCAGGAGATTGTACTGGGATGGGGACGTCTAAAGGGTGTTGTAACAAAGGAAGATACAGTTCCCAGAAGCTTGGAGACAAGGTTTGCAGTAGTCGCTCGTTACCAATCGTGCTCCAATCCCCAGTAATGACCTGAAGAAATATTCCAGAAATCATGGATGGTCCAGTTTGCGTCCATATCATATAGAGCATGCAGAAGAAACCGGCCGTGGCAAATTGGAGTGTTCTGGACTTGGATGAATGAAACACTTGCGCATACAAGCACATATGAGAAACTGGTTCCAATGATGGATATGCACGCTACTCACCAACAGGTCGTAATGGTATAAAGTTGCCAGTGTATGGATTCTCGGAGTAGTGTTGTTCATTCGAAAAAATAAGCTCCATACACGCCTTGAGAATGGCTTTCATGACCCCAGATCCAACGCCTTGTCCAAGCCTGGCAGGGGAATGTCAGCTAAGTTCCACAGGAGTAAAATTTGTCGTACTTCCAGCTCTGTCGTCTATGACATATGAGGCCAGCGATTGATTTTGGACGCATTGTGATCACATCACGCCAGTTATGGTCAACGTCAATTGGTGGTGGTTCCATGCCATGCTGCTTAGCCACGAAATCTTGGAGGAAATTTAAGAGTGTTGCCGCAGCATCTTGCTCTGTTCCTGCTAACATGGTAAAATGAAAACAATCGTCGGCACCCAATGGCTCGGGGAACTTGGAGATGAGAGTGTTGAAGAATTCCGAGATGGCGTGTGTGTCATCAACATAGACAGGGGGTTGATAGGCTCTGTGCGCATTTGAAACGTGGCTGGCCCCAGCAGTAGTGCTCTGTTCATGATGCCGATTTGTAGAGCGCTTGATGAATTGAAATCATATTAACTTCAGTATGCTTTCCTGATGTTTAGCGACGTACAGAAGTTTGAGCAGCACTACTTTCTGGCCTAGTTTCAAGGTTAATGTTTGGGGGCCCTAGGAACATTATCAGTGCAGTCTAAGTGGTGGCAAGCTGCTACCCTCAACTGTTGATTCGTGCTTGCCCTGTGCTGCTCTCTCCAACACGAGTCTCGTTCCGATGAGTCTCAAGTGATGCTTGGATTGCTGCCCGTAGATCATCTGCCTCCTGCTCTTCATTGTCCTTTAGGAAATTTGTTGTCAAGTTGTTGGAATAGGAACCTGTAGATACAACGTACCGATGTTGCTTCCTCTAAAGGTTGCACATCCACTGACGCCCCGCGACTGACTTGAATGACCTCCGGAGGTCGTAGCTGGGTAAGCTAAACAAACCAGGTAAGCACTGCAGTGTAACATGCATACAAACATAAAAAGGCATACAAGTTGGCGAGGGGATGGTAAGTCATCACTCTCTGATCCATCAGATTCTCGTTGGGCACTCTATGATGTAATGTAAATTTCAGGAGTTGATAATCTACGAATTAACTCACTGTACAGCTCGGGAAGCATGCGGTAGAATCTGAAGCCTTGATTTCAAAATCCCCTTCACGCCATCCCTCATAAAAGCGGTGACCAGCACAGCGATGTAAACCAGGTGATGCTTGTTCGTGACCAGGAAATCGGCGAATTGAGCCACGAAGATTACCACGCACAGGTGCTAGAGAGAATTTTATCAGGTTTCCTAAATTACCAAACAAACAAGACGCAAATTTGTACGAACCGGCAAAGAGAATTACACAGTTTTGATTATCACTAATCGCATTAGGAGTGGATTTGTATGGTGCCTTGGACAAAGTGTTGGCGTTGAAGTTAGGGGCTGCTAGTAGTGTCTGCGGCTTCATTAAATATGTCGAGTTGCGACTCTTCCTGGGGACAAGGAGACGAAAAGGCTTTTTCTCGAATTCGACAGTGCTGGTTCCAGGTTCAGGGAGTCACCATGAGTGATTTGAGAGATGGGTTTGTAGAGACTCTTGAAATCGAGAAAAGAATTCAGGAGCTGGCAGGTTTCTGGGAATTGAGATTGGTACAAGTAGGTCAAGTGCCTGAAAACGTCGTAGACAGCTCTCGATGTAGTCAGAGTGATACAAAAGCTTGCTATCTTCAAGAGTTTCTTCAAGATGAAGGTCACTGTAGTCTTCTGGATATACCTTTGGAATATTAAGTGGCAAGTTAGGAGTCTGAGGTACAAATGAAACTATGTGCCTACCGCAAGTGGAAATACAGCAATTAAAGCTTCAAAAACCGCTGGGCTTAAAGCCATGCTTGGCATTGCTGTGCCTGGACCTGCAATCGGCCGAGGATTTCGAGCACCAAAATGTGAGGAGTTGATTATGGTACGTCCACGCCCGCGCATACACTGGATTGACTCTTGTCGAGAGCTGCCAGTGGGCACTTGCGAACCTGAGCCAGTCGCCGTGTCGGTTGTAAATCTTGAGCGGTAGCCACCCATCAATGCCATGGTAGCAGCTGCATGAGTGTTTGAGATGCTTGGTCGTGGAATTTGGGTTGCACGGTTGAGGGACAGTTGGTTCCCAGAGGCGTGGTTTTGTGGTGCAGGGTTGACACTTGGCATAGGCTCCATTCTCAAGTGGCCTTGGCTTGTGTATTGATTACCAGGAGCTCTAATGGTAGTTGTATTAGCGTATTGAATTACTCAATAACCAAAACCATACAGTGGCTCATGCCCAAATAATCGCTTTCCACAGGCAATGCATGGCGTTTGAAGACTCCAAGTCATGTCCAGCTGCAGCGAAAAAAGCATGTCCCCATAAGCTTCCTAATAGGTGTGTATTTCATGGAATAACGCACCGAGTCAAATCCAGCGCAGCCACTAGATAAGTTTTGGCCATGCTCCATAGCCTTATTTGGATGACCTTCAGGCAGCACTAAATGGGCATGTGCAGACCAGGGGTGCATCTGCAAACTGTGCTGGGCTCCAGAGAGGCTCCCGGAGCCCCGGGAGCCTCAGAGCCTTCAACCTTGTTGGGGGAGCCGCTCCCGGGAGGCTCTGGAGTTAGCTCAGGGATAGCTTGGAAATATGTAAACGAGTGTACAAACATGATACTGACCTACTAAATACATGCTTGTATGCGCATTTTCTCACCCATTTTGTAACTAAATTACATTCTAATTCAGGATAAATGACATTTAAAGTGGTTCGCATCTTTGCCAGAATTTGAAATTATTCATCTCCGGTGTACATATTCCTCAAAAAGTCGTGTTTGGGGAAGTATTTTG
>WSLM01000153.1:0-26841 GCA_019677335.1 Ceratobasidium sp. UAMH 11750 | reverse complement strand
CTCTTTCCGGACGATCATAATAACCCAAACGCTGGGCGGGACCAATGGCTTCTTGGTCTTGTCGCTAGTGCTCCTTATGTACGCCCCATCCGCGTTATGCCCCAATTCTTACTGAACCGTTCCGTAGCTTTGCTGTGCTGTCCTTGGGTGCTGGCTTACGGACCCAATGAACCGCATGTTCGGTCGTCGCGGAACTATTTTCATCACTGCAACGCTCTCGTGGCTCACTTGTTTCTGGCAAGGCGCCACAAACTCTTGGCCTCATCTCTTTGTAAATGATCAGGCTAGTTTTGTGTTCAGCACGCTAATATGTATCTAGGTCGCCCGATTTGTACTTGGTCTCGGCGTCGGTCCCAAATCGACGACAGTCCCTGTGTACGCTGCTGAATGCGCCCCCTCGCCTATTCGTGGCGCACTTGTCATGATGTGGCAAATGTGGACTGCGTTTGGTATCATGCTCGGATTTGTCGCCGATTTGGTGTTTTATCATGTCAAGGATACTGCGCACATCACTGGCTTGAACTGGCGCCTGATGCTCGGAAGCGTGAGTACGATATCTTTCATCGTGCGGTACACTTGCTAATCCCTTCCATTAGGCTGGTGTTCCGGCGATCTTTGTTATGGCCCAAGTTTACCTCTGCCCCGAATCGCCTCGTTGGTTGATGGGCAAGGGCCGGTATACCGAGGCATTTGAGTCGCTCTGTAAGTTGCGAAAGACCAAGCTCATGGCTGCTCGCGACCTCTACTGCAAGTAATCTCACTGGTCCATCATTATGTCCAGCCTGATTGTATTTTCAGACATTCACACCCTTTTGGAGGCCGAAGAAGAGGTCAAGTCCAGCAGCTCATTCCGCATCGCGGAGCTCTTCACCGTCCCGCGTAACCGTCGTGCCGCCCTTGCCTCGTTTGTCGTCATGTTCATGCAACAGTTTTGCGGCGTCAACGTCATTGCCTACTACTCGAGCTCCGTGTTCAGCCAAGCCGGTTTGGGCGACATCCAGGCGATCCTCGGTTCGTGGGGCTTTGGCATGCTCAACTTTGTCTTTGCGCTCCCGGCCGTATACACGATCGATACGTTTGGGCGACGATTCTTGTTGTTGACGACATTCCCGGGCATGTCCGCCTGCTTGCTCTTGACCGGCATGGCCTTGTGAGTGACATGTCTGCTGCGATGCAGGGTGTATGCTGACTTGATGTTAGCTTTATTGAAAATGTGCACGCGCGGACGGGCGTTGTCGCTGCCGGCATGTACTTGTTCTGTATTTTCTACTCGCCGGGAGAGGGGCCCGTGCCTTTTACCGTGAGATTTTAGCCCTTGTTCTTCAAACGCGTCTCAATACTGTTTGAACAGTACTCTGCTGAAGCTTTCCCCCTTCACGTCCGTGACCTGGGCATGTCGTTTGCCACCGCAACTACCTGGTTCTTGTGAGTGGTGTGGAATCATAACGAGAGCCGGGACTCATAGCACCCACAGCAACTTCATTGTTGGCATGACCTTCCCACGTTTGCTCGGAGCGTTCACTCCTCAGGGTGCCTTTGGGTGGTATGCCGCTTGGAAGTAAGCGAATTACGACGCGGAAATGTTTCAGTCACTCACGCACGGGGTTTAGCTGCGTTGGTTGGGTCCTTATCCTTCTCTTCGTGCCTGAAACCAAGGCTCTCTCTCTTGAAGAACTCGACCAAGGTTAGATCTTTCAGTTTATTTGCTTGCGAGGCTAGCTAACGTGGACTACCAGTATTCTCCGTCCCCACACGGACCCACGCCGCGTACCAGCTCCGTGAGGTGCCAATCTGGTTCAGGCGCAATATTCTGCGCCAGAAGGACGTCCCACGCCAGCCCAAGTTGTACGAGCACGATGATAGTAAGCCTAGGTCTTATGCACCTCCGGGGGCCGGGCATGCGTAGATGAAACGATGATAAGTATTTGTCTGTAAGATTTCTATCACGACTACGTAAATGATTTCAAGCTATGTTTGTGTTACATACCTACTAGGAAATGCATGGTTGCTTTATGCCACAGATCCGAACCTTGAACTATGCATATGGGCGACGCATATACTTAGCTACTTTTTACATAATTCCGACGAGAGCCCGGAGCTTGGATCCTCCATGCCTTTGGCACTCATACTACGTTACTCGCTGGGATTAAGCTCGTGGCCGGCCGAATAAGGTCTTTTCGCCCCATCCTGGGGCTTCTCTGTCCATCGACCGACAGTACACGATTCTACTCGCATCGGGTTGTACTAGTATTGGCTTAGCGCATTGTCTTACTTTAAATCTATTTTAGAACTTGAAATTCGAGTGACGTCTTTCGGCTCCCCGCCTCACTGCGATCTTGCAAACAATACTCTGGACTTTATATAAAAGAGCGGCACGGAGTGGGTATCCTTTACTTCATCAATCACCTCCTCCTCTGCCATGTTGCTTTTTAGGTCTAACGTAGCCGCATTGTTCGCATGCATCGCCATTTCAACCGTGTATGCTCTCCCAGCGGGTATCCCGACCAAGGGTGAATGCCGCAAGAATGTCGACGAAGTTTGTGGGAGACTATCAAACCCTGAGGCAAGAAATGGTTGTCTTAGGGGTGGCTATATGAGCTGTAGTAAGTTCTTGTATCGTCCCGCATCCGTGTTAGTTAACGCAAATCCCGCCGTTTTGTTAGATGGATTTCCCAACAAATCCTCTCGTGCTGTAAGCAACCGGGACGAACATCCCCCAACCACCAAGGATGAATGCGTTAAGCAGCTTACCAGAACCTGTGAGGCGTTGGGAGGGGGTGCCGAGACCGATACGTGTATGAGCTACGAACAGCAGGCTTGCGGTGGGTCCTGCTGTCAAAATAATGACCGAAAAGAACGAGGTTTAATTCATCTCGGTTCGCGTTGTACAGGACATTTGCCCGATCGGCGCGCTTGAGCCTCGTCTTGCGTGTTGTTCGCCTGAGGAGTAGGGCATTCTTGAGTTTATATTAGCTATGGTTGTCTTGTATGTGCGCAGCCGGCCGGTGTAGACGCGATTTGGAATACGGAGTTTATGTTTGGATGGGCGCATGTTGTAGCTGAATAGGTCACAAATTTATTCAGAAGAAGGATGGAGCTAAATTGAGTGGAGCCGGGCTAGGTTTTGACTGCTGGAACTGTCTGATGTTAGGGGCCGAGCCCTAAAATCGTAAACAAACCCATACATGAATGGGAGGGACTCAATTGCACTAAAACCTTAAAAGGGATGTTCTGAATTATTAGATTGTATAGTACACACTCTATCTCCAACTTGAGCTCTGGCCAATCTAAGCCGACTGGGCAGCCAAAAGCGGCCTCCTCTCTCCTTCTGGTCCAGACAACGGGTCGCTGTCGGTCGTCGCGGGGTCGACGAGTGGGACGGGCGCAGGTTCAGAAGGACGCATAAACGAGGGTGGTTTGACGAGACCGTTGAAAAGGAACTGCATAAAATCTCAGTTTGCTGTGTTTTTGACAACACGAGAGGACTCACGGTTCCGTACCTATCCAGCCGCCATCGAAAGTAGAGAAATAAGTACGCAGAAAGGGATCTAGGAAACACGCACTTACACAAGCACTGCAAATCCGACTACTTGCGGCGCACTCCCCGGCCACACTACCCTCTCCCATCCAAGTGCGACACTACCTATCCAGATGCCCAGCGTGCGACATGTATCGATCGTGCTCCGGGCTGTGGCGCTCACCTTGCGTGTCACGCTCAGCCCAAAATAGTTGAACGAGGCAATAGAGAACATGATGAGCGTCGAAGCGAGTAGGACGTCATGCGTGAGCTCGGAGGAAGGAGGGATGACGCGGAGAGGGATCGAGGGGAAGATGTAGAGGATGGGGAGGCAGAGCAAGAGGGAAAGTGTCCCAAATAAGCCTTCGTAGCCGACTGCAAGCATCGCTTCAACCGAATAGGTCTTCATGATCTTGTCCTCGAGGACATATTGGGTTGCAGCGCTATCCCACGGCGATTAATTAATGAATTGGAAAAGGCAGGTCGCATGACTTACAAGAGCTGGGCAAAAAGCACCAAAAACATGCCCAGGATAAGTTCCGGGTCAGCTGTTGAAGCACTAGCAGCGCCGACTTCTGCCGGATCTTCCGAGTTTACGAGAGAGCCGGAAAGTCCAACGAGTCCAACGCCAAACATGACGGTAACGAGCGAGAACCATTGGAAAGGAAGGAGCCTAGTACGGAGCAGGACGACCGAGAGGACTCCGACCCAAAGGACGAGTGCACCGCGTGTCATTTGGTAAATCGAAACGGGGATGTGACTGGTAAATAAGGTTATATGAATGCGACAGGAAGCGAATAGTGGTGTGGGGCTTACAGGAGGCCGGCGCCCATGAGCTATTCATTTGTTAGTAGGTTAAATGTAAGTAAAGCTAGAAGCTCACAGTCGTCGCAGTGAGGTCACACAACGCCGGGAGCCACAGCCAGCAAATGCTCCATCCCCTCATCGGAATAGCCACTTTGCCCGCATCGTCCACGCTCGCCTCGTCTTCCTCTACCAACATCGGCCTAGCCTTTTTTGCCTTGACCAACTTGGCGAAAATGACCGGGAGAAAGCCTGGTGGACAAAGAATGAGATTCAATACGGATGGTGACGGTGGGAAACTCACACAGCATCTCGCCGACAAACATGTTGAGCGTTTGCCACACTACGTGGCGCACAAAATCAGGCACTTGTCGACAATTAGAAACGAAACAACGCACCTGGCTGTTCGAAATAGGCTGGGGGGAGTTTGCTCCCGGGTTCGCAGTTGGCAACGCACATGTTGTCTTGCCATTTGGTAAGGAGAGAGTTTGCGCATCCTGAACAAAGATAAGACGATGATAAGACATCTTTTTCAGTCGAAAAACATGCAAGAAATGCGCTCGCCTGTAATGAGCATCCCCGTAACAAGGAGGGGGACCACAGACTTGGTGGCCATGGTGGTGGTTGTTGGGCGGACAGTGCCTCGAGGATCCCGTTGTAGCCGCAGAGCACGTGATCCTTTCCCGCCGCGCCGAATCAAACAGCCGGAGTTGCCGGAAAAAGGAATTATGTGTAATGGCGCCTCTGTTATGTGGTGCTTACGTCATTGATCGTCGGGATATTCAAATTGACGGATCTGATCAGAATTGTCGGTCATCTTGCTCCTACCACCACCAGCCATGGCACAGACGTATCCTCTATTCTGCATGGGCAACCCCCTGCTCGACATGCAGGTCACCAACGGCGAGAGTCTGCTTGAGAAATACAAACTCAAGTCCAACGATGCAATTTTGGCGGGACCGGAGCACATGGCCATGTACGCGTCGCATCTCGCGTTTGGCTCCTGTTAACGCGTTTTTAGCTACGACGACATTTACAAGAACCACAAGATTACATATGTTGCAGGTGGAGCTGCCCAAAACGCCGCTCGCGCCGCCGCTGTACGTCTTTCTCTTCGCACCCATCAGTGTCCTGATATACCGCATTAGTACGTTCTCCCAGCCAATTCGGTCGTCTACGCAGGCTGCGTCGGCTCTGACGAGCTTGCTGACCAGCTCCGCGCCGCTAACGAGCGCGAAGGCGTCGCGTCCGCCTACCAAGTCAAACAAGGCGAAGCAACTGGAGCATGCGCGGTCGTCCTCACCGGGCACGATCGATCGCTCGTCACGACGCTACGCGCGGCTGAAATGTTCAACAAGTCTCATTTGTCGAGTCCAGAAGTCGCGCCGCTTGTAGATGCGGCCAAGATGTATTACGTCGGCGGGTTCTTTTTGACGCATGGTGTCGAGAGCGCGTTGGATGTGGCTAAAAAGGCGGCAGAGGGAGGAAAGGTCTGTCCCGTATTGTCTGCATTCTACCTGGGACTTAGAAATATCAGACCTTTGCGCTCAACCTCTCTGCGCCCTTCATCTGCCAATTCTTTGGCGTCCAACTCGGTCAAGTCCTTCCGTATGTCGATCTCCTCATCGGAAACGAGTCGGAAGCTGCCGCGTGGGCTGGTGCCAACGGCCTCCCCGTACGTCATTACCCACACTCCATTTTTCTAGGGTTGACTGGAACTCGTATGGCACAGACCGACTCGCCCGTCTCGAAGATTGCCCAAACCCTCGCAAACCTCCCCAAGCAAGACCCGTCGCGTCAACGCACTGTTGTGATCACTCGCGGCTCCGAGTCGACCGTTGTTGCCAAGTCGGGTGATGACAGCGAGCCCAAAGTCTACCCTGGTCCGTCCTATCTCTACTTCTTGCTGGATTTTTGGTTTATTTTTTCCATCCTGTAGTATCACCCCTCCCGGCGTCCTCGATCGTCGATACCAACGGCGCAGGCGACATGTTTGCCGGCGGTCTCCTTGGCGCGATCTTGCAGGGCAAATCGGTGGACGAGGCGGTTGAGGCTGGGCACAAGTTGGGTGCCATGTGCGTCGGCCAGGTAGGTTTCTTGTGACGTTACAAGCCGAGCATTTATGCTGATTGGCCTCGTCGGCAGATTGGACCCCAACTCAGATTCCCGAAAGAGAATATTCTCTAAACAAATTAAACAAGACCTCCTGGGTGCAGGATAACGAGTGGGATAACAATTCTACTTCACATGATCAACATTGGGTACATACAATCAATCAAACAAGTGAATTTGTGTGTTAGTCGTGGCAGACTTCCGTCATGGGATAAATAGTCCCGTAAGCTCTATATGCGTCGTCCCAAACAGATCCGCCCGTCGGGCCCTCTAGTGCGCATCAGGAATGGGGTGATACCCGCGCCTTCCAGCGGCCCATTTGTGCCCTGCGCGTGCGGCAAAACCTGTCCCGACAAGACCGGTGGCGAGTATGGTGCTAATGCTCCAAGAGACAACGAGAAGAACGAATGATGCGCCTAAAATAGTTCAAAAATCAGTGGTATGACGGGTGACAAGTTGCGACGAACCGTATCGGGTGTTGTCGCTGAACCAGCTCGAGTACGTCCTCCTAAGATGTACAATTATCGCCATTGCAGTGATTTGGAGCGCGACTATTCCAACCCAAGCAAGGCCAAATCACATTAATCCCTCACATCACTTGTGTCAACGCAAAAAAGACGCACCCTGTAGCCCGGTCAGCGCACCCACAATCTTCCACGCGCCTCGCCTTCTTGCCCTGGTCGAGAACCGAAAGCTCACGATGCTGAGCACCATGAGTGTGATGACTGCAAAGACGATGCTCATTTGCATAGCGTATCCCGCTGTGCTCCAGAGGATGCAGAATGCTTGTCCGTCGTGGTCGCACATTGTGCGCGGGGGAAACGGACGGCATTTGTACCGAGACTCGGGATCATTTTTGGGGGTCTTGCTTTGCTGTGGGGTAGGAGGGAGAGGGTTGAGATCGGTGATAGGTGATGCGATGTAGCGGTGAAACTTAAAAGCGAGGATGTCAGAGTAGGACTGCGGCTCGGGTGGGAACATGGGTGAGCCGCCTGGCGGAGGTGGAAGAGGCGATTCATCTGGCGGTGTGGGTGCCACGGTCCGGAGTTCACAGTAATCATAGAGGCCGGTGTATGAGAGGTCGTACGAGTGGTTCGGAGAGGGTACTGTGAGCCTTGAAGGTAATAATTATTAGCTCGGTATGTGGGACGATAAGCTGCATACCATCTGGGCAGGGCAATCGACAGGATCGTCTACTCGAGTCAGTAGGAGACGTGGATTGGAGATGGAAGACTTACCAGAGTGAGTGCAACGAACGCAACGACCAGACTGACAAGGTACGGTGTCTTTCTCATGGTCGTCGCAGGCACAGATAACCGCAAGAATCCCCAAAGCTTTGACGTCACTATTCAGGGTTCTTGGGCGCTTGATGGCCACGTGATCTTCGGGCCTTTCTCCGTGACCAGCACCTTCTAATCTCAAACATGCAGAAAGGATATGAATACTACCGCGAGAGCTTTGGGATGGTGTACCAGAAATTATGTCTAGAGGCTTCCCGACGATTCGCACCTGCCGCACATGGTCATCAGAGCCTGCGATCGCCTGGAAGCTCCCATGTCCTCCAATCCCCGGTGCTCGTGGCGGCAAAATCAATTAAAACATTTTGGAGCCGGCCACTGCTGGAAGGAACACCTGCTGGAATAAACCGATCAACGCTGGTACTTTTTATCGAGTTTTTCACGTCCGAATGCACTAGCGAATCTGGCTAGCCGACCCCCTCATTCTATGATGAATCGGTGACCTGACCCCTGTAGAACGTCCAATATTGGCTCAAAAAGGGGATCCAGCTTCCCCCCTAACTTATTTTTATTCTGGCTCGACACCCCCAGCTTCTGCCAAGACCTCCTGAACCTGGGCGGAGCAGCTATTTAGGAGTACTTGCCGTATATAAGTCCTAGCTCGACCGGCCGTGACAAGTTTCCCCAATCACTTTGGTCTCTCATCTCTGTTACCGCCGTAACTGTCGTTGTCACCGTGTTATCGCTCGTCACGATCGTCATGTATCGTCTACCTACCGTGTTCATGCTCCTTGTCGCTGTGACATTCCTCCTGTCACTTGTTCTCGTCCTTTCTATCTGCCCCGTCGCCGTAGACGTTGTCTGGTGGGCTGAGACGTACCAGGTCCACCGCACTTGCTGACCTCCCACCCGGCAGCATCGACTCTATGTCCGACCTCCCTCATGCCCTCTCCGTTTGCGTTGGCAATGTGTTGTCTATCATCCCCCGGACTTTGACCACCAGCCGCTTGACTCGAGTGTGCGGCCCATTGGCGCTGGCCAGTAAGTGGCATAGATATTTTGGTTTGACTGAGCATAGGCTGACTATCCCAAATAGTTGGCAACTGTCTACGACTGATTATCGTCAAGACCCTCGAGTGCCTCCGTCGGTTGTTTATCCTGTCGTGCACCATCGGTTGTTTCCTCATTTGGGTTCTGTTTGAGAGTGCCGCCGAGGCTGTATCCGAACGTGCTTTGCTCTACCTGCCGACCCTCTGCTCGATTATTTCTGGTGAGTTCGGCTAGGTATGACGAACGAAACTCGAGCTCACAATGATCTATCTAGTCTGCTGCCTTTACGTTCTGCTTTGTGGCGCACCAGTTCTTGTCTTCTACTGTGTTGTCCTCGATGCCAAACCGGACCTCGAGCCCAAGCAGGAACCAGGTCTTGATATTCCCTACGTATGTTTCCTCCGTCAAACCACCGTTCCGAGTAACAGACTGACTTTGGGGTCACAGGCTGTTGTTCGGCGAAGGCAACTACCACGTATGCTCCGAGAGCGATACGAACGCGAACGCGAGCAAGCTCTACGACGCGAAGCAGAAAGACAACAAGCGCGACTTGCGGCCTCGCTGCTACCCAGGGCCGCCTCCTTCGAGACCGAGACTTTCGAACCGCCCGCAACCGAAAGCGACCCGAACCATCCAACAAAACAAAGGGATACGGAGGCTGCTGGTCTCGCTCCTCTCCCTTCCACCCATGCGCCCGAAGGCGAGGCTTGCAATGTCATTATCCCGCCCTCGCCTCCTTCCTCGATGCACTCTCCCCAGATTACCACTACCTGCTCCGAGTCGACTGTTTCTTCTGCATCGACCAATTCATCGACGCTTGCTGCCGATTGTGTACCCACCGATCCACCTGCGACTTCCGATACTGAATATCACGAAAACTCTTGCCAGGCTGAGGATACTGGTTTCTCTTTGAGCGAAGATGTGGGGAAGGAGTCCAAGGTGAATGTGGTTTTCTGCTATACATGGCGCATGTATTAACCCCTGGTGTTCCAGCTGAATGCGTCGAGCATCGCTGGTGAAAACGACACTCCGGGTTTGGACGTCCCGTTGCCCGCTCCTCTCTGTACTGGAAACATCGACACCCCGTTGGCGGTTGAGCACGAGGTCATTGCTAAGAATGATTCTCCTACCACAATTTCTCGTCCTATTTCTTCTTCTTTGACGACTGGATCGCCGGTGACCGATGTGTTTCGGGTGAGCCGAGTATCCTGCTTTCCTTTTGTGACACGTTTTGTCTAACATTTGCTGCAGTCTGGAACCGAAAACTCAGCTGAGAACTTGGTGGATCTCGACGCGTCTGATGCCATCGTCCAGGATATCCTCGCCACTCCGGAGATGGCTGCACTGATCGAGGCAGCCGTAGCCGAGCTGGGCTCCGCTCTGGAAAACGACATTGTCAGCCCTTCGCCCTCGGAAACGAACCGAATCTCTACGAACGAGGACGTAACCCGTGTTGGATCGACGGCAAGCACCACTGGATCGCATACTCCTCAAGACGACTCGAACCTGAACGCTTGCTCCTTTGAAAACGACGGCGCTGGACGCTCTGATACTACCATTACGGCTTGTCCCGCCCAGGGTGCCCCAGCACCCACCGCAATGGATGTCCATATGACGATGGAGCAGGTGGATGCCGTTTTGGAACTACTCAACGCTGAACTGGCTCGGACCAATGGCGATCTGGCTGGACTGGATCTCGACCCTGATCTTGGCGCATCCGAGTCTACCGATATGAGGCTGTTGCCTCCTCCGATTAGCTCTGTTTCTGCCCCCACGGATGCCGACCTACAAGCGCTGGATGCGATGTGGGAGTCGATGGGGATCAACCCGGCTGAGCCGGTGAATATGGATATCGACCTTGGCGCGATGGTGGGGGTAGATTCAAATGTGTCGACGACGGAAACGAGCGATGGAGCAGGGATGGACGCGCAACACAGCGTGTATGCACCTGGCGAGCCTGTTGCCGTCCCCCCTACCGACACTAGCCTGAACGTGAATGGACCCGCGATGGATTGTGGAGTGGAAATGTCGGACGAGGAGTGTCTCGCGGCGTTGGCGCAAATGTGCGAGGGGGGAATTGGTGCCATGTTGGGCGATATGGATCTGGACGAGATGCAAATGGCTCCGACAATCACGGCAGACGAACAGGGGGCCATGGCGCAGCGACCGGACTCGAGTACCCCATCGTCCGCATTTGGCGCGCCTGACTCTACCGAGTGGGACGTATCGATGTCTGACGAAGAGTGCATCGCACAACTGGCCGAGCTATGCAAGGGTATTGCTCCTGCGACGAACCCGGAACTCGACTTAGAACAAACACTGACCATGTTGAGCGGAGGCAATCCGATGGAAGGAAGGGTCTCCCAGGACATGACTGGCTCCAAGTACGACCTGATCCCACCTCCGAAGAAGAGTAACCCGACGTCGGCCGGACCGAGCGGGTGTATGCGACTGGAGGATATGATCGACTTTGCTATGGTGGACATGAGCGAGAGCGAGGATGGATCAGAGTATCTGGCAACGCCAATTATCGAACGGATGGGGATGGATGAAACGCTGGCGAAAGCTGGATGAAAATGTATAGAGATGTGGGATCAGGATACTATCTCCCCTCTGGATATGTACAACGGGGTTGGGGCTGAGGGCTGGAGAAAGCAGAATTTGGGATTGCCCTTGTTCGTTTGGTTTCGGTGTTGTGTTGTTTCTGTTTGCTACCTCGTCTCGTTTACGCTCTGGGCTATTTGGTTGTTTGTTTTCGTTCTCGTTTTGTACCGCCTTGCTGTCTTCGATATGTCTTGAATCTGATTTTCACTTCGGAGCTCTGATTATATGAGTACCCTGGGCGTGCAAGAAGCGATCTCATAATTCATAGACGCAAGCAGGAGCACCACCTATTTTGGCCAGTTTCATTTTTTGCAGCGTTCGAACCTAGCCTCTCTCGCATTAGCAGAGCAGGAAGTTTAGATATTAGTATCTAAAAATATATTTAAATGCGCGGGTCTACACCACACTCACAGATTAACCATTTCCAACAGCACTTCGATCGAGTGAAGCCCAAGACCTACCCTATTCAGCCTTGGTTAATGAATTGAATACTGTAGATCTGCGGCGGCCATTCGTTCCCCGGGCCGGGCCGTGAAGCGGACAAGCTATAAATTCCCTCCGAGTAGTTGCGTTTTCCGCTCTCAACAACCACCCCCCGTTTGTTCTTTAAGTTTTGCCCTCGAAATCCATTCCACACCATGCACGCTTTCGAACTCCTCATCAAACTCAATGCTCCCTTCCAGCGCGTCGCGTTCGACCAACGCCCCGTTGTCTGGCGCCTGTTCACGGCCGTCATCGAGCAGGTGAGAATATGCTTGCCTTCGGCGTCTGCATCTGACCTTCCGCCGCCATCGCCACCTCCACTCTCAGATCAACGAACCCGACGAGTATCGAGCAGTTGCCAGAAGCCACGCCGACTGGGTTCCCGCCAACTTTGACGCGCTTCGTCTCGTGGTCAATTACTACAATATTCATTACGATGACTTGTCACTTCTCGACCTCATGGTTCGTCTAGCACCTCTGCTATTCGCTGAGCCTTCGAATTAATGGCATTATGCGATAGCCTACGTTCGAGAAAGTGACGTTGATGCAATACACCATCGACTACTTTGTGGAGATGGTGAAGGAGGACCGTACAGAGCTGAGTGAAACGAGCAAGGTGGTACAGATGTTGGTGCCATTGACTGTGTCGCAGGTCGGACATGAAGTCGAGAGATATATGAAGGCGAAGGAGGAGGGAGAGAAGTACGAGCTGAGTGAGGCGGCAAAGATGGAGTTGCGGGACGCGAAGTGGAAGGTGAAGACGGCGAGATGGGGAGCAGTGGGGAAACTGATGAGGAAGGTGGTGATGATCAGAGCGTGAAGTGGTATGTTTGTGTCGTAGCTGGACGGTATGTTTTGGATTGGTTGTTTCGGTTTGTTTGGTGGTTGTGTGTGAGATAGCGGCCTTTTCATCGTGTATTGCTCGGTTCTGTTTTTATACCCCGTGCTTGATGTGTATTCGTAGAATCTGGACCTTGTGTTTCATATTTTGTATTTTTGTAGACCTGGGTCTGGGTCACGGACAACCAGTTTTGCAGACGTGTTGCTTTGGACGGTTCGTGAAATGTACTTTTTTCAAGCACTGGATAGGAGGTTTCTTTTGGTGAGACAATGAAACGCCGAAACACAACTCGATTGCAATGGCACAGCTCGCAGTTATAGAGTAAATGCGACATCAGGCACTCGTTTCTCGGGTAAACACAACCCACAAAGTCCGCCCATCCCGGGATATTTCAAGGATATATGCGGTACGAAATAGCCAACTATCGCTGTACTTGACTGTCGATCTCCGGACTTCGTTGTCTGGCATGTGTTTTCACTACCAGTTTATCCGGTGTTTTATTTGGCCAAATCTCGATCTGTCTTGTATGCCATTGCGTTGTGTATAACTCCACTTTTGTTTGAAGTGTAAGCTGTATTTGTGATGTAGCCCCTACTCTACTAGCTCATTCACCCCGCTCGTCCACGAGCCCGTTGCCACGACCCTCAAGCAGCCACCGCCCTCCTCAACACTGCCCTCACGAGTGTCACCCAGTCCTCACGCCTTTCGCCATGTTCTGACTCCTCTTCCTCCATGTTTTCCGCTTGCGTCTCCCACTTGGGTATGCACGCCTCGATGAGCGCCAGAGCCTCACGGGGCGTATGGTCCTCGATCCAGCGCACGTACTCGGCTTCGGTCCATGAATGCAAGGTATGTGGGAGCGGGAACGGTGAGCGGACGATGATATGATGAAGGATGATCAGCGGGGGGAGGGTTGCAGTGTCTTCGGGGGATGACAGCAGGGCGGTGTCGAGGAAGAGTAGTGGCCTAATATTTATCATTGGTTGAGCCCCAAAAGAAATAAGGAGATGCGGTCATACCGAAGAGCCCGAAGAATTCGGTAATCATCTCCTAACCCATCAAGCGACAAACTCTTCCTCCTTGCTGAGTCTGCTACAAATGACCCTAACGAAAACTCGAGCTCCGTCATGTCACTCGTGAGTTGGAGTTTCCCAGCTTCGCCCAACGGCTTGATGATTGATGCGTTTAGGACAAACGTCCGGATCACGTTCTTTGCCACTCCGGTGGTCCTGTACAGTGTAGAAATCGCAGTGAGCTTGAGCTATTTTTCAATGGTTATTTAGGTCGGTACTGACCAATCCTGGACGACGTCTGCCACGCTAAACTTGCTGAAAATCTCGTTTCTCAAGAACATAAGCTTCGCGCTGACCTCCTTCATATACCCGCTTGCGCCTCCACCCACCATCGCGCCCCCCTCCAATGAGCGACTAAAATCCACGCGATGTATACGCACGAGAACGAGGCCGAAATCACGCCGGATGGCGCTGAGAAGCGGCTCTGAGATACTTTCACATTGGCGTTGGAGTTTCTGCAGAGCAGGCGTTGGATAAAATGGCGAGCAAGAAGGGAGGGGCTTACTTTGATAGCGGATTTTAGGAGAACGGTTACGCTCTCGTGGAATTCGCCTTCGAGTTTGTCAAGCCGGACGTAACAGGTATGCAACATCGTGAATAACTGAGCATTCAAGCTTTGTTGCGCGGTACCAAGTGGTCCGACGAGTGACGTCGCGCTCCGATCTTTCACAATCTACAATCGCCGCAGAAAATTCAGCTTGTCGTTCCGGCATTTCGGCTGGACCTACCAGTCCTTCCGCGCGACCAACTAACATATCAATCGCCGTTCCCACATTCTTGGCCACACTCTTCACCAATAGCGGATCGAACCTCGCCGAGTCGAGCTCGTTCACGATCGTTCGACTGATCGCGAGGCCCTCTGGTGCGCCAGGCGGTTGTTGTCGGACAGCGTTCGCGATGACTTCGTTCAGGCGAGCGGTGGAGCGGGAGAGGTAAAGGGCTTCGAACGAGGAGACTGCGCGGAGCACGATGACTGTTTCGGGGCTGGGGAAGAAAAATGGTTAAATCGGGGTTTAAGGGGGTTGATGAGTGTGAGGTACCTTTGGTGGCCAGCTGTGTATACAGTATCGGTATGCACCGCAATCTTAGCAAACAAATCGTGGAAAAGGCGTAAGAATCGAGGATATCCGGTGCTAAGCGTTTGTTGGAGGAACGTTGAGGCTATAAATAGATTAGATTCATATCTAGCAAGCATCAGAACGAAGTACCTTTGGAAGCGTCTTTGGAGTGCTTGTCTAATGAACGAGCTAGCGCACCCCAAAAAGTGGATGTAGGCTTGTTTTCGAGGACCTAAGTATGTGGGTGAGATAATTTTATGATATGGAAGAGTATGTAGTACGCACGGTCATAGCCTCTTCGAGAAACGAGGCTTGAGTCACTGGGTCTTTTTTCAATTTGAGGACTTTTTCAAGGTTGTAAACCTATGGATAACGATAAGCACTCATCCGGGTTCCGATCCTAATAAAACCATAAAATGCGAGACAGATAGCGACACGACATTTTACCACCGGGGAGAAACACGTTCCCTAAAACTCACCTTGATACAACACCCTGCCATCTCTTCGATCATCTGTTCAAGCCTATTCCATAAGGCACTTGTCCACTGAGGGGCAGTGATATTCGTAGGCTCAGTGCGTACGCGAGATCTGTACATTAGACCTGCGGAAGGTTGTGGGGGTTCTACGGCCAGAGTGATTAACTAAAGTGCGTCAGAGGTTTTAAAACCAAAGAATGACTCACCTTTTCCTGCAATTTCTTTTGCAATGCGAGATACGTCAAACGCAGACTTGATCCTCGCGTCGACTGCCTCCGTAAGATCCAACAACAGGGATTGTACGACGTTAGGCATCATACGGAGGTTGAACGCCGTTTGAAGCGCAGCTGCTAGAGCGGATTGGTTCTATCCCACCATGAATTCCCCGCCTCCAGCGAGAAAGTGTGAACGAAAACTTACAAGAGAGGAAAGCCCTTCAACAATCATGGCTTCCATTTCTTCGATAATCCGCCTCCGAGACGCATCGACAACGGGGATTAGACGAGCAATTATATTAATTTCCTCCAGAGGGACAAATGCAGGCGTATGTGCCAAAGGCTCAGTGACGAGGTTGGTTGTGCCGTTGACTGGGCTAGAGGTTGGGGAAAGGGTTGTGGTTGGTGCTGAGAGTAACGAAGCTAAAACAGGATCTGATCAAGTACAGAACCGATGGGAGTATTAGAAAAAACTTACATAGTTCCGCGACGCTCAACGCGGCGCGAGCAACAGCCCGCTCCTTTGCATTTCCATCATCGCCACTCGGAGTTGAGGATCCCGGATTCTCGGTCGAACCAGACGTAGGAACAGACTTGGAAGAAGCGGATACAGTCAGAGCTCCCCCGTCTATTTCCTTCATCTGAGACTCAAGTCGACGGGCAAGAGTGACAAACCGGCTTGTCCTCCGGAGTACATCGGAGGCCTGTCGTAGTTTTTGGAGCTGAGAGAATAAGCCAGCAAGAGTTTGATATGGAACCCGGACTTTGAGCCGTAGTCTATGTGTGAATTAGTGCCTGTCAACAAGCCTCGGCGAAGTTGACGCGCACCTTTCGAGGGATTGAGTTAACTCGTTGATCCCTTGTCGAACGGACGACAATAACCCTTCCATGCCATTCACACTTGCCGCCTGAGCAAGGAGTGCTTCATGATGAGCTACAACCTAAAAAAATTAGTACGGAGCAAGTATCGTTAGCTCGAAACACTCACCAAAGACCTGATCTGTCCAGCAACGTCGTCGACGGCTAACGTCAGCCGTCCAATTAGCTGCGAAACATCCTCATTCGAGCTGTTCCCAGAGCTTGTAGTCGCGAGGAACCTGTGAGTGTATTCCGTTGGATCGAATGTTTCGGACCCAAACTCTCGCTCGGCCCAGTCGCTCATGATGCAGGCATTTCGTGTTTTGGGTAGGAGATTACGTCATAGCGCCCGGCGCTACTTCTGACAATGGCCTAAACAAGACTCAATTTCCAGCCTCTTTCCCGCAGGAAAATTGCGCATATACTATGTTTTTCGACCGAACGTGATTAGCATGTCGTTGCATCTAACCTTCAACCCACTAATGTCGATTATATACACCATTAGAACGACATCATCAAGTTTGACTCTTGTTATACATCGCAATTTCGTGCAATACCTACTCAGCTTTCAATTTTGTTACTTTCCCGCTACCTCTCACATTTCCCCGAATCTGGAGCTTCCAAAATAGTTACAGCATCTAAAACAGTTACAGCGTTCAAAACAAGGCTAACTTCGATACATCGTCCACGATCAATCAATACTTAAACGAGCTGAGACACGAATCAGATCTCACACCACCTTTATCTACAGCTCAAATTTCAACTCACCATCTGGACTACTATTGTGCAAGTTTCATTCCTCTTCAAACCCCGGGACATGCCGACGAAGTTGCTTAGCACCCAACGCTTTCTCCAGCTCTTTCGGCGGGAGTTCTGCCGGACGATTAAATGGCAACCGCTCTCCGATCGAGTTGTTCCGGTCCACTTCATCGACGATTCGCAGCGGGTCTAGTGGATGATACCCATGAGGTATCCAGGACCAGAACACCAGCAGGTACATCAGAAGGCAGCAAAGCACGCCAAGGAATAACCCAAAGACCAGTAGCGCAGCGGGGAGGACAGCCAATCGGTACGCGACAACGGAAACGGATACACGAACTTGTCTGGAAGATTGCTGGAGCTGCTCGGCGGACTGGAGGAGGGATGACTCGTAGATCTCGACTAGCTGCACAGCTCGGTACCATAGTTCAGTGTTATCCACACTCCACGGCGCACTAGGGCTCGGCGAGTTGCAATTTGGGATGCGCCATTCGTTGCCCCCATTGACCTGTTGGTAAAGCAACGCACCGACTCCGTTCAGTCCCCGCGGACTGCTAATTGGGCTATACAAGGAAGCACTACTGGCAGTCCGTATGATGGGTGGTGAGAGGTAGATGTTGGTTGTGTTCTGCCCCGTATGTTCGTCGTATAGCGAACGTGTGCGTTGGAGATTACAAACAATACCTGCGACAGTCAATGGTATGTCCAAAGGTGTTGAGTTGAACGGTGCAATATCCCCAAATGGGGTTCGCATCTGCCCGCTTGTGCATACGCCGAAATCCACTAGCGCGATTGCAACCCTGGAGAGCGAGGAAGGGGAGAGGGGGATATCTCGATCGGGCACAGTTTGCATGATGAACGTATATGCTTTATTGAGTGGTGTAACTCCGGGTCCAGAGGGGAAGATGAGCCCCATAGGGGTTGACATCGTTTCCCCTAACAATAGCTGGCCTTGAGGCCCGTCCGTAATTGTCAGGTAGATATTCGCCACCGAACCCTGTATGATATGTAATGAAAGGGATGCATTGTTGCTTGGCCCGATTGGATGGCAGTCGGTCAGCTTTGTCGAGATCGTCTCCGTTTGAAGGACTTTTGTGATGTTGCGTAAGAGCAAGTCTTCGCGAGATTCTGCTACCGTGGTAAAATATGGTTCGGCCGACGTCATATTCGGAAACCCAGTATCGAGGGACGCCAGAGTCTTGGCTACTGGCCCAGCAAAAATCGAGGGTTTGTCGCTTGGTACTAGGTCTGTGTAGTTTGGGGCAATATATTGGGCGGAAGTATTGGATCCCAGCACAACGTCGTAACTCCAAAGCTGCACCTCTCGATTATCGACCTTGTTGATTTCAAGCGCTTGGTAACCAAAAATGAGACTGCTAGCAAAGTATGAAGTTAAGCCGGACAGGAGAGACGCCGCCAGGTAGATCCGTAGGGTCCTGGGGACTCGAAGTCGGATGGCCTCCCATAGGGACATGAAACTGATGCACGTCAGGTTGAGTGCGATCGCATCCTTGGCTAATACGCCCGCTCTTTTGAAAGATAGCGCCGTGACGATTCGGATGGCCACATAGTTCAGTAGCAGGCTTGCCGCCACCGTTAAACCTCGTACGACCATGTCGAGTGCGAAGTTGAGGTACCGAGCGGATTGGAGTGACATACTGCGCCCGAAGGAGTGTAATTTCGTCCAGTCAGTTGAGCGCGCGATGGCGTAGATAGCGTTGATGCAGCAGCTCATGGCCGCAAGTAGGATAGCGATCAAGGATAGAGCAATGAGGATTTTATTCAAGTATGCTTTCCACGGAGAGCTAGCCTCTGCCCCTTGATTAGCCGGAGGAAGGGGGCTGAATGGAATAAAACTCTGCTTGTCTTCATCTGTTCGAAAGATAGATTTCAATGAGGTATGACCCTCCAACACAACACATATATCATGCTTACCACCTTGATTCATGATGTTTATCCAGACCTTGTATTGTGAATCTAGTTGGCAGTACGCTAACTCAACAAGGTGTAGCAAAGAGGGTGGCGTAAGCTGGTAATGCGGGCACTGTTATTGGTGTTGTCGTCGCAGGCTTTGAAACGAGTGTCTATACGGGAAGCGGGTGGCTTATCAATTATTGATCTCGGATACATCTGGGTCGCCGATCAATCACATGACGCTCGGGCTTGCTTGAATAGCCGGACACCGAGTTGGTGCCTGCGTGCGACAACGCCATTTTTGGTTCCTTTGGCGATTGTACGCTCTAGGTGGCGTACTATTGGATAGCGACAGTACGGTCTCTTCCAACTCTTAACCTGCCGCTCCCAACTCCTGACAATTAATGCTTGCAGGTTAGGTGCCCAACCCTTCAACTGAACCTCAACTTGCGGTTTTACTCCCGTTCAATCCCAATTCGTGATTGCGCCAAATCCTATTCTCAAATCATGGCTCAAGTCAGCCCCGATGAAACGTACCCTCTTCAGCCCCTAGGCCCCGCTCGCCGAAAGCCAGCGGACACTCCATTACCGACCAAGGCGAGGTCCTGGCGCTCAGGCGTCACCAAGGCGGTTTTTGCACTTATTTTCCACGCAGCACTTGGCCTAACGTGCTGTTCTGCGGCCATCTCCTTCACATTCTATCCCGATTACAGGACTCTGGGGTGGTTCTCCCTGTACTCTTTCGGACGCCCGTTGCCCTTACTTACCGCCCGCTATCTGAACTTTGGTCTAGACATCTTTGCTCGAGTTTTCTCTCTCACCCTAGAGCTTCTCTCGGCCTTTGTTGCGCTTAGGACTGCTACAGCATTGTGGTCTTCGTCTCAAGGAATCAGGATATCTGACGCAATTGCATTCAACTTTCTTGAACTCGAGGTCGCTTCGATCTGGGCGACTTATCAAACCAAAATACCCCGAAGAATAAAAATCGGCTTCATCTTCTCGATCACTTGTGGCATAGCCGTATATTTATCTGGAAGCCTCGTGTTTGGTTATGCAAACCAGGCCGTTCAGGAGGCCGGGAACAGAGACGTCAACATGGGTGGCAACCAGATGTTCCTGGGCTCAAATATCTCTGGATCCTATATTGGGCCAGACTACAGCTCTCTCGTCCCTCCGGGCGGCTCCGTGTCAGCTTTCACCACCACAGTGCTTCACACGCTTATGGATATCGATTTATCGCCGTCAAACCTGTCCATCTCATCTTTTGATCTCGCATCCGAAAGTCGTGCTTCGCTCTTATCGCGGAACATTACCATGCTCCTAATTAACCAAACCATATCCACTCAGTTGACGGACTGCCAGCCAGTTCCCGCACCCGCAGCCATTCCGTTCGGGTTCAACATCGAAAATCTACTTGCAACTTATGCGGAACAAAACCTTTCCACTGCCCCTGAGACTGGGCCGGTCCACCACCTTCGTGAAGATCTTTATACCGACCCATCCAAGCTTACCGCTTCAAAATACCAAACATACACCTTCCTCATGACACACGCCGGATCTACTGGAGCAACACCTACCCCGGTAGACGAATCTCAAGTTCTGGTCGTGCAAGCATACAAATCGCGATGCTTACCGGATCCCTTTGAAACCCCCTTTGGCCCTATGCCCCACGCTTGGATAGAGACACCAGTTATATTTCGGACCAACTCGACCTTCTTTCACAGTCATTCTGCTCTTGCATGCCGAAATGTCCGCACGATCTCCCGCGTTACCTATACTCCGGGCGGCAGTCAGATGGAGCAAACATCACACTCATTCTACGCCAAACCAATATTGAGCACCCTCAATCGGCTGTATATTTACGCTCCAATCATGTCCGTATACGAATCCAGTGAGCCACTCGCACAATATGGGGGAATCGGGTCGCTCTTGAACAAAGACATGGTACACTCATCGGCTTGGAAACTCCCAGGCTGCGAATACTCCAATAGCTCCGCGCCTGTTCCATCCAATTCAACAGAACTAGATGCTATATCGGCTGCCTGGGGTCGAGCGGTGACCCGCGTCCAGCACTACGAAACCTTGGCACTCCAAGCGCTTGTAAAACAAAACACGACAGTCGTTTCAGCCCCGGTATTAATCGCCGTTCCGATGTACCGGCTTGCAGTGATGCCAGGCGCTCTGTTCATATACGGCCTATCCATGACAATATCTGCGTTCCTGTTGATGATATTGCTAGCCAAAACGGGGGATGGCCGCGAGAGCTCATGGAGTACCAAGTCTCTAAGCATATTCAGGGTTGCCAATGAGCTTGGAGTAATGAGAGAGGGGGAAAGCGAGGATGCGCGGGCAGAGGAGCCGGAGAGCAGCTTGAAGAAGGATTTAGGGATGGTGGTGATCCGGAGACACCCAAGGAGTGCCATTTAGTTGAGCACTATGCGGTTGAACTATGTCATTTTCCGTGAATTTGTATGGATTCATCCTCTGGATGTTTTAGCATAAATGTAATAAAGGATAAATAAACCGACAAAATAAAAGATATGCAGATACATCTTCTCACGATGCATATTTTGACGCACATATGAGATTGGTAACTTGGTAGGATGGTTTGAATCGTGTACTGAGTTTGCTTCTTCGATCGCGGCTGCCCGAGAAAATGCGCACCTGCAGTATCATAGCGCATATACTCTAGCTGAAATAGTTTGTACAGACTCTGAAAGGCAACGTACTTGACCCGAACCACTACAAGGCGAACCACGGAGCCTAACTATTACAGATGCGCCTATATGCTCCTATATCCTTTCGATTCGATTATTCGCATACCCCCATTTCAAACACAAAAGATCACGATACTCTAGCCACCATGAAGACAAAACCACGACCAAACAATGCGACCGAGAAGAACACGAAAAAGGCCAACGGAATGCAAGGGTATTTCCTTAAAGTCCATCATGTATCGGTGCGTAAATTTTATTCGTCAAGGGTCAGAGCATGCCGACGAAGCCGCTTCGTGCCTAGCGTGTTCTCCAACTCTTTCGGTGCGAGCTCAGCCGGACGATTGGTGGGCAACCGCGCTCCAATCGAGTTGTTCCGGTCGACTTCGTCAACGATTCGCAGCGGGTCCAGTGGGTGATACCCGCGAGGTATCCAAGACCAGAACACTAGTAGATACATTAACAGGCAGCAAAGCACGCCTAAGAAGAACCCGAAGACCAGTAGCGCAGCAGGAAGGATAGCCAACTGATACGCCACAGTTGAGGCGGATACACGAACTGGCTTGGGGGATTGTTGGAGCTGTTCGGCGGACTGGAGGAGGGATGACTCGTAGATCTCGACTAGTTGCACAGCTCGAGACCATAGTTCTGTGTTGTCCACATTCCATGGTGCGCTAGGGTTGGAGGAGTTGCAATTTGGGATGCGCCATTTACCTCCATCGATGTGCTGGTATAATAATTCACCGACCCCGCCGAGGCCCTCAGTACTGCTAATTGGGCCATATGAAAAAGCCTGATTCGCAGCGTATATGATAGGCGGCGAGAGATAGCTCTGAGTCGTGAGCTGTTTCGTATATCCATCGCGTTGCGAGCGTGTACGTTGAAGATTGCAAATAATACCTGCGACCGTCAACGATAATCCAAGGGAGGTTGAATTGAAAGGTGTGAGGTTTCCGAATGGAGTTTTCATGTACCCGTTGGTACACACATTGCCGTCGACAAGCGCAATCGCGGTTCTGGAAAGAGAGAAGGGAGAGACGGCACTATCGGGTGAAGTCTGCATAACAAATGTGTATGCTCGATCGAATGGCGTGCCGTTGCCAGGAAACATGAGTTGATTCGGGCTTGAGAGTGGCTCGTATAAGACTAGTTGGTTCTGCGGTCCGTCTGCGATACCCAATACTACTCCCAGCACTTCGCCTTGCCCGACGTCTATGCTAAAGGTTGCGTTATCGCTAGGCCCGATGGGACGGCAGCAGACTAGTTTTGTCGAGATTGTCTCCGTTTGAAGAACTTCCGTGATATTTCGCGATAGAAGTTCCTCGCGGGATTCTGCCACAGTCGTGAAATATGGTTCGAGCGATGTCACATTTGGAGACCTAGTGTCGAGATATGCTAGAGTCTTGGCAACCGATCCAGCAAAAATCGACGTTTCCCCAGAAGGCATAAGGGCTGTATAATTCGGCGCTACGTATTGAGCAGAGGTATTAGACCCTAGCACGATGTCATAATTCCAAAGCCGCACATTCTGAGTTTTGACGGCGTCGATTCCCAGGGCTTGGTAGCCGAAGATGAGACTGCTAGCAAAGTACGAAACCAAGCCAGACAAGAGACACGCTGACAGGCAGACCCGTAGGGTTCCGGGGATTCGAAGTCGGACAAACTCCCACAAGGACGTGAAGCTAACGCTAGTCGTGTTGAGTGCGATCGCATCCTGGACCACAACACCCACTCGCTTGAAAGACAAAGCCGTGACAACTCGAATGGTTACATAGTTTAACAGCAGGCTTGTCGCTACCGTTAGACCTCGTACGACCATGTCAAGAGCAAAGTTGAGATACCGAGCAGATTGCAGAGACATGCTACGCCCGAAGGAGTGTAATTTCGTCCAGTCAGATGAGCGAGTGATGATGTGGATGGCGTTGATGCAACAGCTCACAGCCGCGAGCAGTATCATGACCAAAGATAGAACGATGCAAACTTTACTAAGATGCGTTCTCCGTGGAGTGCCCGGCCTTATTTCTTGCAGATGGACCGGAGGTAGAGGGCTGTGTGGGACGAGGCTTCGCCCGTCCTCAACTGTCAAATTTACCCAAGTTTACAATGAGGGATGACTCTATGACGCGGTGCACACCTATACTTACCGCCTGTGCTCATGGTACTCGTTTGGACTTTGAATCAGGAGCCTCGTCGAGAACGTACCCAAGAAGAGAAAAGGGGTTGGGCGCGCTAGCAAAAAGCCGTGCTGATCTACTGTGAATTTGATCGTTACACAACCTAGCCTCGTGAACCAGACTCCGATTCCGGCACGATCACGCCGCAAGCGTTTAAGCGGATAGAACCAGTTTGTTCAGCTCCGAAGGAGTCTGGAATCTCTGGATCTCCCCCTGATAATCACGTGATCACCGCTCCACTTGCATTGCTGGACCACACACCGCCAGCCCACGTATGAAAAGCTCGTTGATCCGCCGCCCCGACAACTTTACACACTATTTGTACAAATTCGATTATTCTCACTCGCTAGTACGTTCTCTTTCACCACGAGAAAGGACCTGTCAGACTTTCCAGTAACTAAAGCCCAGCGAGCACAGGTGGGAAGCCCAACCCACGTTTTACCCTCATTTGCTCCTATTTTGCGACTACATTATGTTCCGCTACCAGCTTACGCCTCAAACCGACCCCGACGAAAGTTACCCCCTTAAATCACCGGGCCTTGAGAGCCCACAAACAGCGGTCATTCCTCGACTGGCAGAAGCAAAGCCCTGGCGCTCAAGCGTTACTTTATCCGCTGTCGTACTCGGTGGACATGCTGCGCTTGGTGTGGCCCTCTGTTCTGTGGCAGTCTATTTCGCATTTCATCGCGATTACAAAACCCTGGGGTGGTTCTCTCTATACTCATTCGGACGCCCGTTACCTCTGCTCACCGCCCGCTACCTGAACTTTGGACTCGATGTCTGCGCGCGGCTCCCATCTCTAACGCTAGGTCTCCTCCTAGCCTTTGTTGGACTCAGAACCGCCACGGCCTTATGGTCATCACCTCAAGGGATCAAGGTGTCTGACGCACTCTCGTTCAACTTTATTCAGCTGGATGTTGCATCAATGTGGGCAGCCTTTCGGGCCCAGATCTCTTGGAGCATAAGACTCAATTTCATTTTCTCGATTGCTTGTGGGCTGGTGGTCTATCTATCCGGGAGCCTTATGTTCGGTTATGAGACATTGACCGTCCCGAAAGCTGAGAACCTGGACATCAGGGTAGGCAACAACCAGATGCTCCTTGGCTCAAACATTTCCGGGTCGTATATCCCACCAGACTATAGCTCTCTCGCTCCCTCAGCTAGCACGATTTCACCTTTCACCACTACCGCGCTCAATACCCTGATCGATATTGACATATCGCAGTTAAATAAATCCATCTCATCCTTTGACCTCTCTTCAGAGAGCTATTCCTCCCTCTCGTCGCGAAATATCACCACGCTCCTGATAAACCAAACCGTATCAACACAGTTGACAGACTGCCAACCAGTTCCCGCGCCCGCAACTGTTCCATTCGGGCTCTCCGTCCACAACTTAATTGTAACTTATGTGGAGCAAAACCTTTCTAGCACTTCTGGAACTGGGCTCGTGAATCAACTTCGGGAAGAGCTTTACGCACGCGTATTCTTTTTCGGTGCTTCCAGATTCCAAACTTACACCTTCCTCATGACTCATGCTGTGTCTACTGGAACGACCCCCACTCCCGCAGATGAATCTCAAGTGTTAATCGTACTAGCATACAAAGGGAAATGCTTGCCGGATCCTTTCGAAACCTCATTTGGCCCCATGCCTCACGCTCGGCTCGACATACTTAATTCAACCTTTGTTCACAACCATGCCGCTCTCGCATGTCGGAACGTACGCACAATCTCCCGCACAGTCTACGCCCCGGACGGTCACCAGGTAGAGCAAACGTCCCACTCGTTCTATGCCAAACCAGTCTTGAGCACCCTGAATCGACTCTACATGTACTCTCCCATTACATCGATATACGCGCCTGGCCAGACACTCGCAAAATACGGCGGAATCGGGTCTCTCTTGAACAGAGACTTGATATATTCGTCTACTTGGAAAATCCCAAGCTGCACATACACTAACACCTCAATCGTCCCATCTAATTCAACCGAACTAATTTCTATATCGGCTGCATGGAGTCAAGCGGTCGCCCGTGTCCAGCATTACGAAACCTCGATTCTCGAAGCGTTCGTCAAACAAAATACCACGGTCGTTTCGGCACCCGTACTAGTCGCCGTCCCAATGTACCAGCTTGCTGTGATCCCGGGTGCTTTATTTGTCTATGGTCTGTCCTTGGTTATCACCACGTGCATGTTGGTAGTCTTGCTAGCCAATACGGGAGATAGCCGCGGGGACCCGTTGAGCGCCAAGTCTCTGACCGTGTTGAGAGTTGCCACCGAAGTTGGGTTCGTAAGAGAGGGAGAAAGTGAGGATGCACGGGTTGACAAGTCGGAAAAGACCCTCAAGAGGGAATTAGGGATGTTGAGGATCCGGAGACGTGCGAGGGGTATCTTTTGAGCTGATATTTGACCCTTTTACAAATGTTATGAACTAATTTTATGGGCGTAATGAATGCTGTATATGTTTTTGTTTAATATTGACGAACTATGTAGTGCTAGCTTGACACAACAACACCCGGTACCTATCCAGCACACACCACACCGGACATTCCTGGCGTTTCGCTTGAGCCACAGGCCAACTAACACTTTTCAATCGGGATGTTTCAAATCTGCCGTGCGACATGCATTCTACTGAGGCGCGTCGAGATATGCGGGAACGGGCATCTGCCGTAACTTAGCGCATACATTCAACTCACATAATTCATCAAGTGTCTAAGAAGCCGACGATCATTGATCTCAGAACAGCATCATCGAGAAAACTAGTCGGTTTGCGTATTCGTGATATTAAGACATCGCCTCCAACCCCTTTCCAGGACAACGTAGAATCCGCCTGCCAGTTTGTCACCTCGTCTGAACGATTCGATACTCTGCAGATAGAGCACTCAGCCTGCGATTGGACCACGGGCTGGTTTAGGTGTACAACGACACAACGCCGAGTCTAACATACGCGGTGTGTT